>JARGCV010000178.1:140000-175000 GCA_034064705.1 Bothrops alternatus | reverse complement strand
TGACACTATGTTTCTCTCCGATTCTGTCTCCAGCCCCATCTCACCATCTCTCACCCCTAAATCAACCCCCACATTCCAGAAATCTATGCAAGAGTTAATATCCAGACATCATTTAAAAGGACTTCGTTGGTTCCTTCTAAAACTTTCCCACAATCAATTGGCAAGCGAGTAGCTTTAACCTGTCAGGCAGGGCCAAAAATTGAAAATTGGATGGTGCTGCTGCAGGCAGTAATCACCAAGCAGTCATTCTGGAAACAGTCCCCAAATTAATTGTTCTTATGGACCCTTTCAGAAGCAAAAGAGGGGGGTGGAAGGCCTCATTATTGATTCAGACAAGTGAACAGTGAATTGTGCCTATTTTTGCCAGAGGTGTTAAATCAAAATTCCTTCTTGCTTACTCTTGGAAATTTAATTGAGTCACATTTACCATGTTCACCAACTGTTAGCCGCCTTTGAATTTTAGAAGGTTCATTGGCATCAGGGGGGAAACATTATCAAAGGCATTTTATGCTATTTATTGGAGAGAGAAAAAGGACCCGTTGTGGCCTTGGTGCATAGGGAAATGAAGAAAAAAAAAAGTCTTCTTGGATACCCTGAGTAACTTTCCTGCAATCTAGCATTTTGTGATTGAAACCAGCAAATTGCCAGATATCTCCAGGGAGATTCATCAAAGTTCCTGCAACCGAAGCATCACAACATTTTACAATATAGAATATCAGAGTTGGAAGGGACCTTGGAGGTCTTCTAGTCCAGCCCCTTGCTCAAGCAGGAGAACCTATACCATCTCAGACAAATGACTGTCTAGCCCAAGGGTAGGCAACCTTGGCTCTTTTATGACTGGTGGACTTCAACTCCCAGAATTCCTGAGCCAGCCATGCTGAGGGGAAAGGGAGAGATTTCCATGCTGAGCCATGCCGGCTCAGGAATTCTGGGAGTTGAAGTCCACCAGTCATAAAGCGGCCTAGGCCTAGGCCAGAGATAGGCAACCTTGGCTCTTTTATGACTGGTGGACTTCAACTCCCAGAATTCCTCAGCCAGCCATGCTGAGGGAAAAGGGAGAGGTTTCCAAGCTGAGCCATGCCGGCTCAGGAATTCTGGGAGTTGAAGTCCACGAGTCATAAAACAGCCTAGGCCAGAGGTAGGCAACCTTGGCTCTTTTATGACTGGTGGACTTCAACTCCCAGAATTCCTGAGCCAGCCATGCTGAGGGGAAAGGGAGAGGTTTCCATGCTGAGCCATGCTGGCTTGGGAATTCTGGGTGTTGAAGTGATGGAGCACCCACAACTTCTGACAGAGGTGTGCATAGTCAAAGCTACGATTTTCCCAGTAGTAGGGCTGTAGTATGGCTTTGAGAGCTGGGCCATAAGGAAAGCTGAGCGCCGAAGAATGGATGCTTTTGAATTATGGTGCTGGGAGAAGGCTCTTGAGAGTCCTTTGCATTGTGAGGAAGTCAAATCAGTCGATCCTAAAGGAAATCAACCCTGACACTCGAATATTTTGGCCACCAAATGAGAAGAGAGCACTCATTGGCCAAAAGCCTGATGTTGGAAAAGTTGGAAGGCAAAAGGAGAAGGGATGACAGAGAAGGATGAGATGGTTAGATAGAGTCACTGTTACGATGAACATGAATCTGGGCAAACTTTGAGAGACACTGGAGGGCGGAGGTGGTGGTGTCTGGTGTGCTGTGTTCCATGGGGTTGCAAAGTGTCAGGCACAACTTAGAGACTGAACAACAACACATATGCAGACTCTATTCAGATTCCATTGTTAGTCTTCAGTTCAGTCCATAGTGGAACAGAGCATCCATTTCTGTGTCTGGTCCATATCTTTAATTCTCCACATGCATTAAGACTGATCTTTTCAATGACAATGTGACTTTGTAGCCACAGGGAAATGGCAGAAGCCTAGAAACATGGAGATGGAAAGAACTAGTTTTGTATACCCAAGTGACCAGGTAGTCCATAGCTCCCCCCACCACCAAACACACTTTTTTTTTGTTCCAGATGAATTAAGAACACAAGAATGGATTCATGATGAACTCAAACTGCTACCTGGTTTTTTTTTCTATTTTGCATGAGCAATGGAATCGATATGCTGGACTCTTTTGTTGTATCTTCATCTGAAAGTGGCCTTTGCAGGCCTTGTGTTTGGGTCAAAAATATCAAGATGGGTGTCAAATCAAAGCCATTACATTAACGGGCCAACCGATTTTCCAAGGCACCTGAAGGCAAGACAAGAAAAAAAACAGATGGAAGCTAATCAAAGACAGATCCAACTGCAGATGTTAAGTTAGTAACACGGTTGTTAAGTAAAACTGCCTTCCCTATTGACTTTGCATGTCAGGAAAATGCAAAAGGGGATCACATGACCCCGGAACACTTTTTTTCAATGCTGTTGTGACGCTGAATGGTCACTAAACAAATTGTTCTATGGCAAGAACTATCTGTAATTGATAAAACATTTCTCTGGGTGCTGCATTCAAAGAATCAGTTCAGGATCTGGTGCATTGGATCAATGACTAAATTAGAAGATTTCACTCCAAAATGTGACTCAGGTTCTCTTTCAGTAGTCTTAGATCTAAACCTTTGCACAGCCACAGTAGTAGTATAGTAGTAGTATATTTTGCTGTATACTCTATACCAGGGGTAGGCAACCTTGGCTCTTTTATGACTCGTGGACTTCAACTCCCAGAAATTGAAGTCCACGAGTCATAAAAGAGTCAAAGTTGCCTATCCCTGATATATACAGCATAAAAACTAGGGGGTTTAATACAAATATTACCATAAGCTGTAAATAGGAGCCAGCCATGTGCTGCAGCTTCCAAAAAAGCCAACACAGTGCTAGGCTGCATTCACAGAGGGATAGAATCAAGATCACATGAAGTGTTAGTACCACTTTACAATGCCTTGGTAAGGCCACACTTGGAATATGGCATCCAGTATTTTGATCACCATGATGTAAAACAGACGTTGAGACTCTAGAAAGAGTGCAGAGAAGAGCAACAAAGATGATCAGAGGACTGGAGGATAAAACATATAAGGAACGGTTGCAGGAATTGGGTATGTCTGGTTTAATGAAGAGAAGGACAAGGATAGCAGTGTTCCAATATCTCAGGGGCTGCCACAAAGAAGAGGGAGTCAAGCTATTCTCCAAAGCGCCTGAAGGCCAGACAAGAAGCAACAGATGGGAACTAATCAAGGAAAGAAGCAACCTGGAATTAAGGAAGAATTTTCTGACAGTGAGAACAATTAATCATGGAACCACTTGCCTCCAGAAAAGTTGTGAATGCTCCAACACTGGAAATTTTTAAAAAGAGATTGGACAACCATTGATCTGAAATGGTGTAAGGTTTCCTGCCTGAGCAGGGGGTTGGACTAGATGACCTCCAAGATCCCTTCCAACTCTGTTATTCTACTCTACTTGTTATATTGAATGCATCTTGCTACATTCCCCAAAACTGTGTGGGGATTGCTAAGGGAGTAGCCGCTGAGTAAAGCACGCTTTCCAAACCCTTTTGCAAATGCAAAGTAGCTCACAGCCCAGCTCCTATGCGCCCGGGAGGTTACCATGGAAACTGCACAAAATGCAGCTCGAAACTCTAATTAACAAAGTTCCTTCTTTCCCTAAATAATCTGAAACCGAGGCCAGCGGTGGAATATCAAGAAAGATTCAATCCCTGAGGAGATAAGAGGTGAAAGAGAATGAAGTGAGGTGCACCAAGCCTTCCTACCTTAATCCTTGTATCTGAGCCCAGTTTTGTAATGCAATTCTGTCTCCATGTAAGAATAAACACTATTTTCCCCCCAAAATATCTGGCACTCTTAAGACTACAGCTCAGCAAAATAGACTCTTTAGAGCAGGGCTTTTTAACCTTTTCACCCATTGTACCACTTTTAGGATATGGCAATATCCGAGTACCACCAGTTGCCTAGTAGAAAACTTGATGACCAAAAAAAGGAAAAAAGTGATGAAGTACAGGTAGTCCTCGACTTACAACAGTTCACTTAATGACTGTTTGAAGTTACAATGGCACTGAAAAAAGTGCCCCCCCAAGCCACAGCCAAGGAAGACACCTGCCTGCCTACCCAGCGGCGCTCTTCCTCCTGTCCGAGGTTTTCATTGTTGTGAGCATTTCTGTTGAGGATTGGCAGCGGGGGTGGGATGGGGGTGTTTGGTTTTTCTCCCCCCTGTCTGCTGGGTGGTTGCAGCAGGTTTTGGTCACTTGACATGACCCTGGGACACTGTGACCGTCATAAATATGAATCAGTTGCCAAGCATCTGAATGTAAATCACAAGAAACTGGAGATGCTGCAACATTCCAGCTGATTGGCGCTTCTTCTGGGCTCAGCAGAAGCGCCAGGATCAGCACCGAGCTCCAGCTGGAGCCTGGCGCTGATCCTGGCGCTTCCACTGAGCCCTGACAGTCCTGAAGAAGTGCCGATACTGGCGCTTCTGCTGAGCTCTGACAGTCCCAAAGAAGTGCCGATCCTGGCGCTTCCACTGAGTCTTGACAGTCCCGAAGAAGTGCCAATCCTGGTGCTTCCGCTGAGCTCTGACAGTCCCGAAGAAGTGCCGATCCTGGCGCTTCCGCTGAGCTCTGACAGTCCCGAAGAAGTGCCGATCCTGGCGCTTCCGCTGAGCCCTGACAGTCCTGAAGAAGTGCCGATCCTGGCGCTTCCGCTGAGCCCTGACAGCCCTGCAGCTCCAGCCGTCTCTCGCTCAGGCTTATGCAGTGCTGCCACCGGTTCAGCTCATTCCCCACTTTTCTAGGATGGTCACGTACCACCTGCCAGGTGCCAATGTACCACAGGTGGTACCCATACCACTGGTTGAAAAGCCCTGCTTTAGAGCAGGTGTTTCTCAACGTTGACCACTTTAAGATGTGTGGACTTCAACTCCCAGAATTCCCCAAACATCTGCAAGAATATTGCCAATCTCAGACAGCAGGAAGGGTACCATAGTTTTCCTTCTCTTCTTCCTCCTCCATGCAAACCTCACTTCTTTCTAGCACTGATGATGTTACCTAGTTTGGTAATGAAGTGTCTGCAAGGAAACAAGCAAGCCCAGAGAGCCCCAAGGGCCCCCTTTGAACCTTGAGCTACAAATATTCCCCTTTGTGTAAGATTTTACAAGAGGCAGAGGAAAGAGTTGGACTGAGATTGCCTGATTTTAAATTGTGTTTTGCTGCCTGCTGTTTGGTTTGGATGAAAGAACAGTTCTTGCTAAGAAATAAAAGATTGGTAGAATTAGGACATGGCCGGAGATTTGGGTGTTAAGTGAATCTGGCTTCCACATTGTCTTTGCACGTCAGAAGGTCGCAAAAGATCACATGATCCTGGGACACTGCAACAGGCATAAATACCAGTCAGTTGCCAAGTGTCCAAATTTTGATCACGTGACCAGAAGCATCCTGCAACAGTCATATGTATGAAAAACAGTTATCAGCCACTTTTTTCAGTGCCGTTATAACTTCAAACAGTCACTAAATGGACTGTTGTAAGTCAAGGACTACTAATTAACATAATATAATAATATATCTAATTAGTAATTAGTATTAATTACTTGGATGGAAGTATAGTGTAGTATAGTGTAGCATAGTATAGTATGACATTTTATATCAGGGGTCTTCAACTCCCAGAATTCCTCAGCCAGGCACACTGGCTGAGGAATTCTGGGAGTTGAAGTCCACAAGTCATAAAAGGGCCACGTTTGAAGACCCCTGGTATAAAACATAGCATATCATTATATAGTTGTTGAGGCAGATATACAATTTACCCTAGGACAACCAAAGAACAAGGAGGCTTCATTCCTTGATTCCTTGTTGAGAAATTCTTTTCTGCATCTACAAAATTTTCACCTGTGGAAAAACTCACTCCCGTTTCATTTCCATTAAGATGCGAAAGAGGAAGGCAGTCCAAAGTGTTTTTAAATTTTACTTTATTTGCTAAACCTCTCCGTTCTGGACTGAGGAGACACACAATAAAAACCCTGTCCAATTGAAGCTTAACCTGGCGTATAATGCTCTGTAACAGCAGTTGGTAAAGTGTTGCAGGCTTACCTCAGGCATAAAATTTGCAAAACGAGTCCCTCAGAAAGTCTATTGCTTTGTCTTCTCATAAAAGGCATCCCTGCATCGGCTTTCACACGTGGCTCAGGTGAAAGGGGATGCACATTGTTTCATATGAAGCAGAAATAACTCATTAAGTGATAAAGCAATGCCTGGACACCCCCTTCCCACCCACCTCCCCGCACTCTGCTGCATTTTCAGTTTAGCTTCCCTATTTGCAAACAATTTTGTATGGAAAATAAGAAGTGATAAGGAATAACACAGTTGGGAGAGACCAGGGAGGTCTTCTAGAAAAGTCACTGCCCTCCTAACCATACCCAAGCAGTCCGAGTTTGTTAGTGATGTCCATTTTGCTCTCCGAGTTCATGGAGACCTAACCCAAACCCTAAATGGAATTTTCCTGCAATGGGATTTCCCCATGTATTTTTCCAGCAAACATAGATAGGGCAGCCTAGAAAAGTCACTGCCCTCCTAATCATACCCAAGCACTCTGAGTTTGTTGGCAATGTCCATTTTGCTCTACGGGTTCACGGTGACCTAACCCTAACCCTAAGTGGAATTTTCCTCCAATGGGATTTTCTCATGTATTTTACCAAGAAATATAGACAGGGCACCTTAGAAAAGTCAAGTACCCTCCTAACCATACCCAAGAACTCTGAGTTTCTTAGTGATGTCCATTTTGCTGTATGATTTCATGATGACTTAACCCTAACCCAGCGGTTCTCAACCTGTGGGTCGCGACCCCATTCGGGCTCGAATGACTGTTTCACGGGGGTCGCCAACCACCGCAGTCCACCATTTCCCCCCCATTTCCCCTCGGCCGTTGCGCGCGGGCCGCGCATGCGCAATTTGGCCCGTCACGCACGCCACGCATGCGCAATTCGGCCCATCGCACACGTGCCACGCATGCACAGTTCAGGCCACCGTGCACGCATTGCGCATGAGCAGTTCGGGCCGTCGCGCCGTGCATGCGCAGTTCGGGCCACCCCCGCGTGCCACGCACGCGTGGTTCGGGCCGTCGCGCCACACATGCGCGGTTCAGGCCACCACGCATGCGCAGTTCGGGCCGTCACACTGTGCATGCGCGGCGCAGGCCGGGGTCGCGCCACGCATGGGTGGTGCAAGTGGGGTCTCAGCCTGAAAAAGGTTGAGAACCGCTGCCCTAACCCTAAGTGGAATTTTCCTGCAATGGGATTTCCCTATGTATTTTTCAAGGAAACATAGATAGGGCAGCTTAGAATGGTCAGTGCCCTCCTAATCATATCCAAGCACTCTGAGTTTTTTGGCAATGTCCATTTTGCTCTACGGGTTCACGGTGACCTAACCCTAACCCTAAGTGAAATTTTCCTCCAATGGGATTTTCCCATCTATTTTACCAGCAAACATAGATAGGGCAGCTTAGAATGGTCAGTGCCCTCCTAACCATACCCAAGCACTCCGGGTTTGTTGGCGATGTCCATTTTGCTCTCTGAGTTCATAGTGACCTAACCCTAACCCTAAGTGG
This sequence comes from Bothrops alternatus, assembly GCA_034064705.1. Lineage (NCBI taxonomy): Eukaryota > Metazoa > Chordata > Lepidosauria > Squamata > Viperidae > Bothrops > Bothrops alternatus. The sequence goes on along the minus strand of JARGCV010000178.1, from coordinate 167,429 downwards.
AATTTTCCTCCAATGGGATTTTCCCATGTATTTTACCAGGAAACAGTGATAGGGCAGCCTAGAAAGGTCAGTGCCCTCCTAATCATACCCTAGCACTCCGAGTTTATTGGCGATGTCCATTTTGCTCTCTGAGTTCATAGTGACCTAACCCTAGCCCTAAGTGGAATTTCCTCCAATCAGATTTTCCCATGCATTTCACTGCGGCCCACAAAAGAGTCCAAACAAAAAGTTTTCCTTGGAGAACCTAACTGTCCATCCATTACCCTGGGGGGGAGAAGTTTTGTCCCCCTCGGAGAGGGTTCGCAACTTGGGTGTTCTCCTCGATCCACAGCTAAGCTTAGAACACCATTTTTCGGCTGTGGCGAGAGGAGCATTCGCCCAGGTTCGTCTGGTGCGCCAGTTGCGACCCTATTTGGACCGGGAGTCACTCCTAATAGTCACTCATGCCCTTGTCACCTCGAGATTCGACTACTGTAATGCTCTCTACTTGGGGCAACCTTTGAAGAATGTCCGGAGACTGCAAGTAGTCCAGAATGCGGCCGCGCGAGCTGTCTTGGGTCTCCCAAGACATGATCATATCACTCCAGCCCTCCGTGAGCTGCACTGGCTACAATTGGTCTCCGAACACAATTTAAAGTGTTGGTTATGACCGATAAAGCCCTTTATGGCAATGGACCAGGTTACTTGCGGGACCGTCTTCTGCCTCATGAATCCCAGCGACCGGTTAGGGCGCATAGGGCTGGCCTTCTACGGGTCCCGTCCATTAGGCAGTGTCATCTGACGGGTCCTAGGACAAGGGCCTTCTCCGTTGCTGCCCCAGCCCTCTGGAACCAACTTCCCTCAGAGGTTCGTACTGCCTCCTCCCTCCTAGCTTTCCGGAAGCTTTTGAAGACCTATTTATGCCGACAGGCTTGGGGAGTATGAACTGTGTTCTGCCCCCGGGCCGAGGAATTGTGCTTCCATCGTTGATTGTGTGTTTGACTGTGTTTGCATATTGTATGTATGGATTTTTATATTGGTTGTTGTCATTATTATTAAATTTTTTATATTTGTAGCTGTATTATTGTTGTGAGCCGCCCCGAGTCTCAGGAGAGGGGCGGCATACAAGTTTGATAAAATAAATAAATAAAATAAATAAATAAAAACCTCCTAAATCTACCCCTAACACCCTTTTTCATCTCTGATTCCAAAGTCATCTAACCCGAACCCTAACCCTAGCCCTAACCCTAGTTTCATTTTCACTGTCAATGTGATTCTCCCATGTATTTCACTGCAGCCCACAAAAGAGTCCGTATAACAAGCTGTTGTGTTATCTTTCCTTTGGGATTCTCCTAGAATCTGGCCCTCACACCCATTTTCAGCCCTGCCTCTAAAGTGATCTAACCTAAAATCCCCAACTGTTTGGGCACCAGGCACTGGTTCCATGAAGAGAGGTTCTTCTGTGGACCGGAGGGTGCGTGGGTTTGTATGCTGCCTTCATCTCATGGATGAGGCTTTGTTTGTTTGTGCAGATCAGTTGCTTCCTGTTATCGGTCCATGGACTGGGGGTTGGGGACCCCTGCTTTATCCCACTTCTGACAAGTAGTGTTTCAGTCTCTTCTTGAAAGCCTCCTGTTATGGGGCGCCCACAACATTTGAAGGCAAGCTGTTCCATTGCTTGATTGTTCTCACTGTCAGAAAATTTATCCTTATTTCTAAGGCTGAATCTCTCCTGGATCAGCTTCCATCCATTGTTTCTTCTCTGGCCTTCATGTACTTTGGAAAACAGTTTGACCCCCTTCTCTCTCTGACAGACCCTCGGATACTGAAAAACTACTATCATGTCTCCCCTGGTCTTTCTCTTCACTAGATCCAGTTCCTGCATCCATTCTTCATATGTTTTAGCCTCCAGGACCCTAATCATCTTTGCTTGCTCTTCTCTGCACTCTTTCCAGGGTCTCAACGTCTTTTTTTATAATGTGCAACCAAAACTTGATGCAGTATTCCAGGTGTGGCCTTACTAAGGCTTTATAGAGCGGTACTAGTACCTCATGTGATCTTGAGTCTATCCCTCCGTTAATGCAACCTATGATTGCATTGGCTTTTTTGGCTGCTGCTGCACACTGCTGACTCATATTTGAGTGATTGTCCAATACAACTCCAGGATCCCTCTCACAGTTATATCTCAAGAAGGATATAATGGAACTGGAAAAGGTGCAAAAAAGGGCAACAAGAATGATCAAGGAAATGGAGCGCCTCCCTTATGAAACCAGATTGCAACGCCTTGGTCTCTTCAGCCTTGAAAGACGGCGTTTAAGGGGTGACTTGATCGAAGTGTACAAAATCATGCATGGGATAGAAAAGGTGGATAGAGAAAAATTATTTTCTCTATCACACAATACCAGGACAAGGGGGCACTCCCTAAAGCTCGTAGGTAAGAAAGTGAGGACAAATAAAGGGAAATATTTCTTCACCCAGAGGGTCGTTGATTTATGGAATTCACTTCCAGAAGGGGTCGTGACAGCTGTCAGCCTTGACAGCTTCAAGGCAGGGCTAGATAGATTCATGGATGCCAAGTGTATCGGTGGTTATTAAAACAGATGTCCATGTACCACCTCTATGTTGGTTGAGGCAGGCAGGATTCCCTTGAGTACCATTTGTTGGGGGTCAAGGGAAAGGGAGGGTTTTGCCTTCTCTTTCTGCTCAAGATCCCCATGTACAATTGGTGGGCCACTGTGTGACACAGAATGCTGGACTCGATGGGCTTTGGCCTGATTCAGCATGGCTCTTCTCATGTTCTTATGTTCTTAGTTACTGCTATTCAGCCAGGTTTCATCTAATCCATATCTGTAAGTTTGGTTTTTTTCTTGTCTAAGACTAAAACCTTACTTTTCTCTCTGTTGAATTTCATTTGGTTGGTTAGGGCCCAGTGTTCAAGTCTGTTAAGATTATTTTGGATCTGAAGCCTATCATCTGGGGTGTTGGCTATTCCTGCCAGCTTAGTGTCATCTGTAAATTTTGATGAGTTGTGGTGATAGGGAAGTTGGGCTGTGCACTTATAACCAGAAATGGTTTGGAGCAGTGGTGGGATTCAGCCAGTTCGCACCACTTCAGCAGAACCGGTAGCTAATTTTTTGTTGCCCAGGCCCAGAATGGACTTCCGGAAGTGGCATCCATACAGAGAACCGGTTGTTCACATATTTGAATCCCACCACCAAGAAGCAATGCAAACATTTCATCTGGCATCTTCTAGTAGCAAGGATTTTTTTCCCCCTGCCCTTTGTGTCATTTCATATTTTTATAGATGCACTCGAGCATTCTTGGTTTTTAATTTCCCCCCACTCCTCATAGGAGTAAGGCATAGCAGGGAATTAAGAGAAGGTGAATTAAAATGTTGTGCCAAAAAACCCCATCTCTTGAAACCTTGCCATTAAATTCGTCGCCCTTTAAGCAAAAAGGGACAAGGAGAAGCTTTCTCCCAGCCAATTCTCTAGTGCAGGGCTTTTCAACCAGTGGTACGGGTACCACCTGTGGTACATTGGCACCTGGCAGGTGGTACACGACCATCCTAGAAAAGTGGTACTGGGGGAGGGGAATGAGCTGAACCGCTGGCAGCACCTCACAAGCCTGAGCGAGAGATGGCTGGAGCTGCAGGGCTGTCAGGGCTCAGTGGAAGCGCCAGGATCAGTGCCGCTTTCCAGCTGATCGGCGCTTCTTCGGGGCTGTCGGTGCTCAGTGGAAGCGCCAGGATCAGCACCAGGCTCCACCTGGAACTTGATGCTGATCCTAGTGCTTCTGCTGAGCCCTGAAGAAGCGCCGATCAGCTGGAATGTTGCAGCATCTTCAGGGTATTGTGATTTACATTCAGATGCTTGGCAACTGATTCATATTTATGACGTTCACAGTGTCCCAGGGTCATGTGAAGTGACCAAAACCTGCTATAACCACCCAACAGACGGGGGCAATAAAAACCAAACACCCCCCACCCCACCCCCACTGCCAATCCTCAACAGAAATGTTCACAACAATGAAAACCTTGGACAGGAGGAAGAGCGCCACTGGGCGCTGTCTTGCTCAGCTATGGCTTAGGCGGCACTTTTTTCAGTACCACTGTAACTTCGAACAGTCACTAAGCGAACTGTTGTAAGTCGAGGACTACCTGTACTTTATCACTTTTTTACTTTTTTTTTGGTCATCAAGTTTTTGACACCTTGCTAGGCGACTGGGGGTACTCGGATGTTGCTGTATCCTAAAAGTCGTACAATGGGTGAAAGGGTTGAAAAGCCCTGCTCTTGTGAAGCCTTTCATATGTAAATTTCCCCCCCTGGTTGCAGAATTCATAATATGTGCTCCTATTTTTTTTTTCCTCTACTCTATTTTGGTAAAATGTTTTATATGGCCCCTTACTAAAATTTGACTGGTGCTGCCACTCAGTAGGATGTTGGATGGACTTCTGCGGCCTTGAAAAATTTATTTATTTTATTTATTTATTTGATTTGACTTCTATGCCGCCCTATTCCGGAGAACTCAGGGCAGCTCACAACATAAATAGAAATCACCAGTTAAAATACATATATAAAAACCCCTAAGTTAAAAGAAAACCAATCATTCAACAAACATACACACAAACATACACTGGCTAGGGGCAAGATGTTAACTGCCCCAGGCCTGTCGGCAAAGATGTGTTTTAAGCAGTTTACGAAAGGCGGAGAGGGTGGGGGCGATACGGATCTCCGGGGGGAGTTGGTTCCAGAGGGCTGGGGCCGCAACAGAGAAGGCTCTTCCCCTAGGCCCCGCCAGGCGACACTGTCTGGCTGACGGGACCTGGAGAAGGCCGACTCTGTGGGCCCTAACCGGCCGCTGGGATTCATGGGGCAGCAGACGGTCCCGTAAGTAACCTGGTCCGATGCCATGTAGGGCTTTATAGGTCAGAGAAGCGTGTGTCCATAGACAATTAACTAACTAGATCAGGGGTTCCCAACCAGGGGTACTCGCAGTCCCTGGGGGTACGAGACGATATTCCAGGGGGAGCGAAAACTTGGGTTTTCAAAATTATAGTGTATATACATAATTTGTTGCTGTTATTTCAAACTTTTGTAAGGGGGAGGCGAGAATATATCAGAAGCATTCTAGGGGTGCGGGGTATAGAAAAGGTTGGGAACCACTGAACTAAATACTTTCTGAAAATCTATAGTAAGAACATTGGACATTTGTGTTACTTTGTCTCCCACAGGGAGATAAAAGAAATCAGCCATGGATTTATCAGCAAGTAAATCTATGTGGCTGTTGTTGTGCAGTCATTTCGTTGTTTCTGACTCTTCACAATCTAATGAATAACATTTTGCCCCCATTGCCCATCAATAAATGCCACTCTGAATTCTTGTGAGCTTACGTCAGTATCTTTAGTGATATTATCTAGATTCTAGGCCAGAGGTCCCCAACCTTTTGGGCACCAGGGACTAGCTCCTTGGAGAAAGGGTTTTATGCGGACCGGAGTGTGCGTGGTTTTGTGTGCTGCCTGCATCCCACGGATGGGGCTTTGCTTGTTTGTATGGACCAGTTGCTGGCATGCTGTGGTCCAGTACCGTCCACGGACTGGGGGCTGGGGACCCCTGTTCTAGAATTTGCTTTCTGTCAATATTTTTTTCCCAATTACCTTCTATTTTTTTCCAAACATCAGTGTCTTCTCTAATGTCTGAAGTCTTTGCTTTTGGTCTCCAAAATATTAAAAATTATGCTTCTTTATTCAAAAATGAAATCCAGTTGTACTGCTGCTAGCAAATACCTCCCACCGTCCGGTACGCTCCCACAGAGAGGGCCTCCTCAAGGTGCCGTCGGCCAGACAATGTCGGCTGGCGACCCCCAGGGGGAGAGCCTTCTCTGCGGGAGCTCCCACGCTTTGGAACGAGCTCCCCCCCCCCGAACTCCGTACGATGACGGATTTACGTACCTTCTGTCGGGAATTGAAAACATTCCTTTTTCGACAGGCCGGCCTGGGATAGGAGCTCCAGTACTAACAAGGTTATAATTGTTTTAGGGGATTGAGTTATTTTTAAGATATATAATGTATTGGGTTTTAAATGGGATTTATGGCCAAATTGTTTAATTTATTCTTAATTATTTTAATTTTTGTATATTGATATGTTTTTTAATTTTGGGCTGTACACCGCCCCGAGTCCTTCGGGAGAGGGGCGGTCTAGAAATCGGAAAATAAATAAATAAATAAATAAATAAATAAATAAATAAATAAATAAACTAATACTCTACAATTTGCTCTACTAGAAGTCCAAGGTACTCTTGCCAATTTTATTGTGTCTCGCACCACAATTCAAAAGCAACCATTTTCATTCCTCCCCACTTTATTTTTTTTCTTCTTCATGTTCCGGCTTTTCACAACCATATTTTACAACTGGGAAAATTGTAGCCTTGGCTGTAGTTACACTGATTGTCAGGGTGACCCTCTCTGAACTTGACTATTCTGTCTAGAACTATTACAATCTTTCTACTACATAGAATCCAGAACACCTGTGAACTCTTAAACTCAGCAGAATCTGTTATCTCTGACTTCTTTTTCACTTATTTGAATGAACATGACAACACTTGTGGACATAATCTTAAGGTTTGAGGAGCTGTTTTTTTTAAAAACAAACAAACAAAAACAAACACCTAAATTTAAATACAGTTTAATTCAGTAGATTAGAAGACCTGCTTTTGCACTCTTGTTTTTCAGTGCTTAAAAACATTTCATGAAGTGCACCAAAATGCCTCCGTTTCAGTAAAAGTAGTTCTTGGCTTACAACAGATTGTTTAGTGACCACTTGAAGTTGCAACAGCACTGAAAAAATGACTTACGACCGTTTTTCACACTTACGACCGCTGCAGCATCCCCGGGGGTCACGTGATTTACATTCAGATGCTGGACAGCTGACTCACACTTGTGAGGATTGCAGTGGCCTGGGGTCGTGTGATCCCTTTTTTGTGACCTTCTGACAAGCAAAGTCAATGGGGAAGCCAGATTCAGTTCACAACTGTGTTACTAGCTTCACAATGGCAGTGATTCACTTAACAACAGTCACAGGAAAGATCCTTCCATTCCCTTCTATTCTATTGATACTCAATTCCACAACACCGTCCTTTCAGCAGTTCCAAGAAGGCTCTACATCAGCGGTTCTCAACCTTTTTCAGGTTGTGACCCTGACCTGCGCCGTGCATGCGCGGCGCGACGGCCCGCATCGCACATGCATGGCACACGCGCGACGGCCCGCATCGCGCATGCACGGTGCTACCCCATGCATACGCGGTGCTGCCCCCTGCGCCGGCCGAGGGGAAAAGGGGAAAAAAATGGTGGACTGCATTGTTTGGCGACCCCCGTGAAATGGTCATTCGACCCCAAATGGGGTCGCGACCCACAGGTTGAGAACTGCTGCTCTACATCCATTTGCACCACTCAAGTGACTCCGAGGACACAGATCAACCTCCAGGTGGCTTCAACAACTCCCTAAAAGAACGCAAATGACTGGCTGTCTGCAAGGAGTATAAATCCTTCCATTCCCCACCCTCCAGTCAGAGCTGAAGAAGCTTCTGGGATGAGAAGCGAAACGTCTTCAAAGAAAAACAAGGAAGTCCAGTTGCCTCTTGAAAGAAGCACCTTTGGGACAACCCTGATCTGGATGGCTGAGAACCTCCATAGACTGTCACCCAGTTGGCTTTCATAACTAAGGCAGAACTAGAACTCACCATCTCCTAGTGATTGGCCCAAAGTCCTCCAGGTGGCTTTCATGCGTAAGGTGGGACTAGAACTCCCAGTCTCCCAGTTTTTAGCCTTAATCTTAAGGTAACTTGCACATAGATACTTGTGATGCTAAGGGAAGAGGTGCATGAAATAAATGCTGAATTTGCTTACCCATCCTCTAAAGAAACCGTTTTTGTTCACACTACAGTTTCACAGATAAATAAATAAAACAGATCAGATTTCACGGTTCCATCCACACTTTTCTTCATCAAAAAAGATTTTGTTAACCCTCTACAAGAAGTCCTCAACGTACGACTACAACTGAGCCCAAACATTTCTGTTGCTAAGTGAGACATTTGTTAAGTGGGTTTTGTCCCACTTTATGACCTTTTTGGCACTGTTGTTAAGTTCCTGACAGAGCTGTTAAGTGAATCTGGCTTCCGCACTGGCTTTGCTTATCAGAAATGTTGAAAGAAAAGTCTTCATCCTGGTTCAGTCCAAGCCAGGAATAAACAACATGGCAACTTCTTTAGGAAGAAGGTTGCAGTTTATTGAAGAGGAGAGCCAGACAGAAAGATGGCTCTGGAAGAAAAGAGAGTGAGCACATGTAGGGAGTGGGTTTTTATACCCTCTGAGGCTTTTGAGGTTGTTTCCTGTTCCTGTTTGAGGCCTTGTATTTCCTGTGTCATGTATTCTGACCTGAGTCTGAGTGTGCCTCCTTGGCATCTGTGGGTTAATCCTATTATGTCCTGTCTTAGAGTTTGGATGGGGTATGTAGATTTTAGGTGTCTTTGTCTTCCTAAGCTTTTAGCTGGAGGGCTCCAACCTTCCTGAATGGATTATCACATCTGCTGGTTTCTTCTTGGGGGAGGGAGACTTGGGGCTATTAAGAAAACTGGGCATGCTTTTCTGCCTCTTTAAGATCCTTTGAGGAAATATATTTTTCTGCCCTGGGACACTGCAACCGTCATAAATATGAGTCAGTTGCCAGGTAGCTGAATTTTGATCACAGGACCATGATTATAACTGCAAAGGTCCCATGTATGAAAACCCAGTCATAAGTCACATTTTTTCAGTGACATTGCAACTTTGAACTGTCATTAAATGAACTGCTGTAAGTGGGGGACTATCTGTAGCTATATGTATATTTTTGCCCTGTACGTGTTTATGTTTGTGTGTATATGCACATTGGGTGGAGGAACACACTTCAGATCCTTCTTTAGATTAAATCAGGGGTAGGCAACCTTGGCTCTTTTGTGATTCGTGGACTTCAACTCCCAGAATTCCTGAGCCAGCATGGCTCAGCTTGGAAACTCTCCCTTTCCCCTCAGCATGGCTGGCTCAGGAATTCTGGGAGTTGAAGTCCACAAGTCATAAAAGAGCCAAGGTTGTCTACCTCTGGCCTAGGCCTAGGCCGCTTTATGACTGGTGGACTTCAACTCCCAGAATTCCCGAGCCAGCCTGGCTCAGCTTGGAAACTCTCCCTTTCCCCTCAGCATGGCTGGCTCAGGAATTCTGGGAGTTGAAGTCCACAAGTCATAAAAGAGCCAAGGTTGCCTATCCCTGGATTAAATGAACACAGCCAAATAATGTATTTGCTGTGATTTATTCCAGATAGTCAGGATAAACTTATGTTGTTGAAATTACACCAAAGATTCCCACCCACCCCCCAAAGTCGAGACTTTATATAATTTGAATGTTGATTCTTGGTGTTCTGTTCCTGCAAATATTCCATTATCAGTTTGCGGGAGGGGGAAATATGTCTGCAGGGACACCAAGAACACAATAGATCTCCTGAAATCAAGCTGCAACCCCAGGAAACCTGAAACTCTGTGGGCTGACGACAGCTGTCGTCGCATAATTCGAACTGCCAACTGAGAAGCAAGTAAAAAGGGCATAATTAGCCTCTGCAAATAATCCTCACCTCTTGCTTAGAAATTGATTGGGCCCTGCTATTTTATTACATTGGATGTCTTTGACCTCTGATGCCACTTCATGTTCCTTTTATGCTAAACAGAACAAGCTTTCCACCCTGAAAAAGATCTAAAATCTCCAGGGTCATCCAGCTTGTCTCAAAAGTGTGTTGTTGTTGTTGTTTTAAAAAAAGTCAACTGGACTTTCTTGGGTTTTTTTCTTTTCTTTGAAAATGTTTCATTTCTCATCCAAAAAGCTTCTTCACAGTTCAGTTCAATTCTTCAGTTCGTGGATGAGAAGCAAAATGTTTCTGAAGGGGGAAAAAACAAGAAAGTCCAGTTGCCTTTTGGGGGGGGGAAGCGCGTTTAAGACAACCGTGACCTGGATGACTGAGAATCTCCATAGACAATAGGATGGGATGAGATGAGAGGATATAGGATGTAGGATTGCTGAAGGAAAAGTCTTCATCATGGTTCAGTCCAAGCCGGGAATAAACAACATGGCGACTGCTTTAGAAAGAAGGTGGCAGTTTATTGAAGAGGAGACCCAGACAGAAAGATGGCTCTGGAAGAAAAGAGGGAAAGCACATGTAGGGAGTGGGTTTTTATACCTTCTGGGGCTCTTGAGGTTTTTTCCTGTTCCTGAGTCTGAGTCTGCCCCTTTGGCATCTGTGGGTTAATCCTATTATGTCCTGTCTTATAGTTTGGGTGGGGTATGTAGATTTTAGGTGTCTTTGTCTTCCTAAGCTTCTAGCTGGAGGCCTCCAACCTTCCTGAATGGATTATTTACATCTGCATTTCTACAGAGCTGGTTTCTGCTTGGAGGAGGGAGACTTGGGACTATTAAGAAAAACTTGGCATGCTTTTCTGCCTTTTTAAGATCCTTTGAGGAAATATATTTTTCTGCCCTTTTAATATTTCCTTCTCTGGGGGGACTGATTTCCCACAGGATATAAGACATAAGATATAAAGGATAGGATATATGATATAAGATATAAAGGATACAATATACTGTAGAATATAAGATGGATAGGATAGGATAGGATAGGATAGGATAGGATAGGATAGGATAGGATAGGATAGGATAGGATAGGATAGGATAACCTTTATTGTCATGTTTTTACTGTGGGCACACTGGCACACATTAAAAATAAAATTCTGTTGCCTGCTCTCAAAAGAAAACATATATCTACCCATACACATACATAACACACATATACTTATGCCATGCCATATGCATACACATATATGTACACCTACACCCATATACGGGACCGTCTGCTGCCCCATGAAACCCAGCGACCAGTTAGGGCCCACAGAGTCGGCCTTCTCCAGGTCCCGTCAGCCAGACAGTGTCGCCTGGCGGGGCCTAGGGGAAGAGCCTTCTCTGTTGCGGCCCCGGCCCTCTGGAATCAACTCCCCCCGGAGATCCGTGTCGCCCCCACTCTCTCCGCCTTTCGTAAACTGGTCAAGACACATCTTTGCCGACAGGCCTGGGGCAGTTAACATCTTGCCCCTAGCCAGTGTATGTTTGTGTGTATGTTTGTTGGATGATTGTTTTTTTAACTCAGGGGTTCTTTTTATATATGTATTTTATGCTAGTTTTCTATTTATGCTGTGAGCCGCCCTGAGTTCCTGGAATAGGGCGGCATAGAAATAAAATTAATAATAATAATAATAATAATAATAATAATAATAATAATAATAATAATAATAATATATTACACATATACACAGACACATACAAACAAACATACACACACACACACACACATTATATATACAGTGTGTATATATATAATCACTGTCCATTTTGAACACAGTGGAAAGAGGAAGCTTGAGAGTTCACAAGGTTGATGCTATATGAAACAAAACTGTGGCTGAATCTGGATGTTCTGCTTTAGATACTGTGAAGCCCCCTCCTCCCAGAAGGGAAGAAGGAAAACAGATCATGAAGAGGATATGTAGCATCCCAGACAATCCTGCAGACCCTGTTCAAGCATCGCTTATGTCCCATCCTGGATAGAAGGGAGGGAACTGCCAATAATCTTTTCAGCCGTCCTCACCACTCTCTGCACTGCCTTCCTGTCTGAAGGAAGGGATGCTTCCAGTCTAGACTGTGATGCAATAGGCCAATTTGCATTATTGCAGTAATGCAATATGGTAATCCAGCTTCACCGCTTCCGGAGGCAGGTTGTTCCACTTCTTTGGGGCAGCCCCTGAGATATTGGAAGACTGCTGTCATGTTCCCCCCTCGTCCTTCTCTTCATTAAACTAGACATACCCAATTCCAGCAACCGTTCCTTATATGTTTTAGCCTCCAGACCTCTAATCATCTTTGTTGCTCTTCTCTGTTACGGTAATGAAACGTCTGCAAGAAAACAAGCAAGGTCAGAGAGCACCAAGGGTTCCACAGTCGTCATCGTCATCCTCCTCCTCCTCCTCCTCCTCCTCCCCCATTCCCTTCTAGCACTGATGATGTTACCTAGTTAGGGTACTGAAACATCTGCAAGAAAACAAGCAAGCTCAGAGAGAGCCGAGGACCCCTCATTTGAACTCTATGAAGCATTTCTAGACCCATCGTGAATGTATTATCAGACTGTGACACTTTACAGTGGCTTCTCTTGAAGCAAATCACTTCAAAATATTCCCAAAGGCTGTTTCGTCTGCAATCCTGCACACTTCAAAATGTCTTTGGGAGACGGATTTCAGTCCTGGACCCACCTATCTATTTCTATCTTAATGCCATCTTATTAAGGTCTTTGTAGGTATTAAATAAAGCCACTTGGACCAGCTTTTCCAACTTAGGCAGAGCAAGGGGTGTTTTGATAGAAGTAATAGTAATGAAAGAATCTCCCAACCAAGAGAGAGAAATAATAAAAGCTGGTGGAGTGTCATGAGCCCTGAAAGAGTTCCATTGGGCTGAATCTTATAATCACTCAAATTGGATAAATGGGAGGATTGGCACTGGGGTTCAAGTATTAAGCAGTTTTAAATCCCCTTGCTCCTTCCTCATATTATTGACCGGTGGAAGATTCAGCTGCAAAAAAAAACAACACAAAAAAAAAACAGCATGAGACACTTCTAACATGTTTATTTGGGGATGACTGAATGACATCAACCTTATTCTCCAAAGTCACATCATACTTTGGATCTCTCCATGATGAGGAATGGAGGTTTGGCATCTGTAAGTAAGGAATTTCCTGATTGGCAATCTATAGTTAGAAAGATGGAAAAGACAGAAAGAAAAAGAAATTTGCAAAAGAGGGAGGGAGGAAAGGAAGGAAGGAAGGAAAAAAGAAAGAAAAGAAAGAAAGAAAGAAAGAGGGAGGGAGGGAGGAAAGGAAGGAAGGAAGGAAGGAAGGAAGGAAAAAAGAAAGAGAGAAAGAAAGAAAGAGGGAGGGAGGGAGGGAGGAAAGGAAGGAAGGAAGGAAGGAAGGAAGAAAGAAAGAAAGAAAGAAAGAGGGAGGGAGGGAGGGAGAAAAGGAAGGAAGGAAAAAAGAAAGAAAAGAAAGAAAGAAAGATGGAGGGAGGGAAGGAAGGAAGGAAAGAAGGAAGAAAGAAAGAAAATTTTGACTTAATACCTTACCTACCTAAATAAATAATATGCTTAAGTTCCCTCTTATCTCTTCCTGTCTTTCAGCTCCCTGTATTTGTTCTTTACCTGGTCTTTGAACAGGTAATGTGTTACTAGAAAATAGTTGCTTCTATCAAGGAATTTTCCAATGAAGAAACTTTATGTCAGCATCTAATGGTTAAACTTATGAATGTAAAATGTCAGCATTTAATGTAAAAGCCTATGTATGTAAATAGTATATAAAAAGCAATAAACTCAGAGTTTGTCAAGCTGTGTCCTGCAGCTTCAAACCTCTGCTCAAGAAATGCCTGCGTCTTTCTCTTAGCATCATTACAGAAAGAAAGAGAGAGAGAGAGAGAGAGAGAGAGAGAGAGAGAGAGAGAGAGAGAGAGAGAGAGAGGAAGGGGGAGGGAGGGAGGAAGGGAGGGAGGGAGGGAAGGAAGGAAAGAAGGAAGGAAGGAAGGAAAGAAAAAAGAAAGAAAAGAAAGAAAGAAAGAAAGAAAGAAAGAAAGAGGGAGGGAGGGAGGGAGAAAAGGAAGGAAGGAAGGAAAAAAGAAAGAAGAGAAAGAAAGAAAGAAAGAAAGAAAGAAAGAAAGAAAGAAAGAAAGAAAGAAAGAAAAAGAAAGAAAAGAAAAGAAAAGAAAAGAAAGAATGAAATCACAACCCCCCCCCCACACACACTTCTACAGTGTTATAATGTGAATGTGCCAATATTGGAAAAGCAGAGGGGTAAGGCAGGGCTGAAGAGGGATTGGTTTCTGTAAAAGCAATGAAACCTTCTGTTCTCCAGTCATCTCTTGCTATTAAGGAATACTCAAGCGTTCATTCTCAGATTACTTTCTTAAGGTCAGACCAAAACGGCAGGCGTGTAACCAGAAAGCAAAATACAAAGGAATATTTATCTGAATGCAGCTCTCATTTCTGAACCAATATTTGAACAGGAGCTGCAATCTTTTGTTATTTCAAATCTTACATGCCGGGGGGAAAAAGGCGCCTTTGGAAAAGAACATCACAAAAAATGTACCAATCCGGCTGAGTTTGTGATGCCACAATTCATCAATCGGAATAGAGCTGGAAGGGACCTTGGAGGTCTTCTAGTCCAGCCCCCTGCTCAAGCAGGAGAATCCATACCATTTCAGACAAATGACTGTCCAGTCTCTTCTTAAAAACCTTTCAGTGTTGGAGCACCCACAACTTCTGGAGGCAGGTCGTTCCACTGGTTAATTGTTCTCACAGTTAGGAAGTTTCTCCTTAATTCCAGGTTGTTTCTCTCCTTGATTAGTTGCCATCCATTTTCTTGTCCTGCCCTCTGGTGCTTTGGAAAATAAGTTGACCCCGTAAAACAAATGCTAAGGATCCTACATCTTAAAATTTAAATTTAACTGACCAGTTTTTTTCTCCTTTTTGTACACTATTTCTTCCCCTTTTTGTTGTTATTGTTCTGGTTAGCATTGAATGTATGTTTTTCTTGTGTTACATTTTGTTTGTTTGTTTTACTGTTCTGTATTTTATTCTCTATAATAAAACAATAAAAAGAGAAAGAGAGAGACACAGAGAGACACAGAGAGAGAGAGAGAGAGAGAGAGAGAGAGACAGAGAGGGGGGAAGGGAGGGAGGGAGGGAGGAAGGAAGGAAGGAAGGAAGGAAGGAAAGAAGGAAGGAAGGAAGGAAAGAAGGAAAGAAGGAAAGGAAGGAAAGGAAAGAAGGAAGGAAGGAAGGAAAGGAAAAAAGGAAGGAAGGAGAAAAGGATAAAGGGAAGGGAAGGAAGGAAGGAAAGAAAGAAAGAAAGAAAGAAAGAAAGAAAGAAAGAAAGAAAGAAAGAAAAAAGGGAGGGAGGGAAAGAGGGAAGGAAGGAAGGAAGGAAAGAAGGAAGGAAGAAAAAAGAAAGAAGAGAAAGAAGGAAAGAAAAGAAAGAAAGAGGGAGGGAGGGAAGGAAGGAAGGAGAAAGGAAGGAGAAAAGGAGAAAGGGAAGGGAAGGGAAGAGAAGGGAAGGGAAGGGAAAGGAAGGAAGGAAGGAAGGAAGGAAGGAAGGAAGGAAGGAAGGAAGGAAGGAAGGAAGGAAGGAAGGAAGGAAGGAAGGGAGGAAGAAAAAAAGAAAGAAAGAACAAGCAGAGTGTGTGTAATGTTTTCTACAGAACAACATTGTAAGCAAATTGTCTTTCATGAAACTGAATGAGAATCAACAGGGAAAAGATGGAGGAAATTTTGTCTGATGAAGATTTGATGATGGCCATGATGCTTTGTTCTAAGGTCTAATAGCACTTGACATAGCGCGGTCCAAATGTGTAGGAAAATAGCTCCCCAAAATCTGTAACCAACAACTCCATTGACAATGCCAACTGTGAATTATGGAAATATTAATAGAAAGATTAGTTCCACCACCTTTGAAGGCTATCAGGTTGAGGACAAGTAAGCTACAGTCCCTCAGACAATAAATCAATTGGCAGCTTAGCTTCTCACCAAAAACACAGTTTAGACATGATATAGTACCAAAATGTAATTCTGGTCTTTCCAAGCCGTTTGTTACATAACTGTAGTGTCAATGGGGACAAACCTCTGTTATTTCGAGAAATTCAGTGACATATTTGAAGTTCTCCTTCACATTAAGAAAAGTCTAGAACTTCAGAGCTCATTCTGAACTAACCTGGTTTTTTTTCTCTCTCCTTTTTTCTCCTTTTTACTCTTACTTACTGAATAAAAGAGAAGGGGCAGGAATCTTAATAATAATAATCAGGGCTTTTTTTCTCATAGGACACCCAGAACGGAGTTCCGGCACCTTTTTTGGATGGAACCTTGTAGGGTAGGCAAGGCGGGTTGTATGACGTGTGTGAGTTCCGGCACCTTTTTGGGGGGGGAAGTAATAATAATCATAATAATCATAATAATCATAATAATCATAATGATCATAATAATCATAATCATAATAATAAAGTTGGAAGGGACCTTGGAGGTCATCAAGTCCAACCCCCTGCTCAGGCAGGCAACCCTATACCATTCCAGACAAATGGCTGTCCAGTCTCTTCTTCAAAACTTCCAGTGTTAGAGCATTCACCGCTTCTGGAGGCAGGTGGTTCCACTAGTTAATTATTCTCACTGTTAGGAAATTCCTCCTTAGTTCTAGGTTGCTTCTCTCCTTGATGAGTTTCCATCCGTTGCTTCTTGTCCTGCCTTCAGGGGCTTTGGAGAATAGCTTGACTCCCTCTTCTTTGGGGCAGCCCCTGAGATATTGGAAGACTGCTATCGTGTCCCCCCTCATCCTTCTCTTCATTAAACTAGACATTCCCAATTCCAGCAACCGTTCCTTATATGTTTTATATACTCCAGTTCCCTGATCATCTTTGTTGCTCTTCTCTGCACTCTTTCTAGAGTCTCAACATCTTTTTTACATCGTGGTGATCAAAACTGGATGCAGTATTCCAAGTGTGGCCTCACCAAGGCCTTGTAAAGGAAGATCACGTGATCTTGATTCTATCCCTCTGTTAATGCAGCCTAGCACTGTGTTGGTCTTTTTGGCAGCTGCAGCACACCAGAACTTAGCTGTGGAAATTGACTTCCCTTGGGATATCTCTGCTGTCATTATGAAGGAGTTCCTGGCAGCTTATAAGAGATTTATGTACAGGTAGTCCTCGATTTACAACAGTGACCGTTCAGAGTTACAACAGCACTGAAAGAAGTGATTTGTGACCGTTCTTCACAGTTACGACCTTTGCAGCATCCTCATGGCCATGTGATCAAAATCCGGACGCTTATCAAGTGGTTCATATTTATGACCACTGCTGTGTCCCGGGGGGTCACATGATCCCCATTTTGCGACTTTCTGCCAAGCCAAGTCAATGGGGAACTCAGATTCACTTAACCGGGTTACTAACTTATCAACTGCAGTGATTCACTTAACAGTTGAGGCAAGGAAGCTGGTGAATTGAGGCAAAACCCGTTTTACAAATGTCTCACTTACCAACAGAAATTTGAGGCTCAATTGTGGTCTACCTGTATTATCTTGCTTGGTACCTATGCTTTTTTAAGCGATGCCCTTTAGTTAAGAGTAGAGCTTAAAATCCCTTTACTTTCTGGAGTGTTCACGGACTCTGGATCCAAAAAAAACCCCACTTGTCTGGGCACCTGATCTCCGCGCTGGCACCTGTCAAATGGGATGGCACCCATCCATTTTCCTTGATAAAAGCTGGAAAATGCTCCTTTTGGTTCACTCCCTCCCTGCAGATGGCAAAGCCGAAGCAGTTCAAGTAAACAGCTGCCCACAAGGAGGAGATCCGTTGCGCAAAATGCATTTTTTTTTCAATATCTTTTTTATTAATTATAAGTATAACAAAAAATAAAATATAATAAAATTAAAACAACTCAACTGAGTACAATCATTTACAACTTTTTCCATCGCAAAAACAAAACATAAAAACTTAGCTAAAATAGTTAAAATAACTATGGGTATTGCTCGTTGGCACCCCACCACCACCACATCCCCCTCTTCCTTTCTCCCTACCTCTACTACTATCCACCCACTCTCTGCCTTCCTCTCTCTCCTCCCTCCTCCTACCACCTCCCTACTTCCCTCTGACCTTCACTCCTCACCATCCCCTCCAGATGTGGTGCCAGGGTGCCGCCCGAGGAACCCATCTTTTATCAAAAAAAAAATATATGCCATTCTTATATAATACCAATACAATATTACAGTTGAGAAAATTATAAGATTATAATTATAAGAACCCCCCCACCCCGACTTCCCAAAGTGAATACAGGGTAAAAAACACAAGAAAACCCACTAAACTACACCAAAATATTATATAAATCCTATTGAAAATTTAAATATATTTTTCAGTCCAACATATAAGTATTTAACTATATGCTAAATACAATTTCTTAGATGATATTTCCCTTGTATATGGATAGAGCATTTTTTTTTTATGTTCCAAACCAACGTAGCATTGCTCAGTTTCTTCTTCCCTGATGTGATGCACCACAGGCAAGGAAACAAAACTGCACAATGTGACACTTCCAGGAGCCAATGGAAAGGTCCCAGGGATGAAAGCGGTTGGCGTGCTGAGAGTAACACGCTGAACACAAACCCTTCGTTTCAAAAGACCCCCTGCGCCAATGTGAGGGAATGCGCAGCTGACAGCAGGCCTTGCCAAGGGCAGGGGGGGGGAGAAGCAGTTCTGGAAGGACAAATGGGGGGGACCACCAGCTGTTGATTAGGGCTTATTTGTCCCCTGCGTCCCTATGGCTCTGCTGGAGAGGAGAGCCTTGTAGGCAGGATACGTAAGATGGCTGTCGTTGCCCCGTGTCGCTCATGAAGGGGGGATACATTTGGAGAAGGAAAGCAAAGGCTCCTGCACGGTGGTAGTTCCAAGGCGTTGTTCCAAGTCTATCACGAGAAGTTGACTTTGAAACGGACATAAGAGGTTCCTGCAGCCAGATCTCACTTCCTGGTACCGTGCAGATTGTGTGACAAAGCAGGTTGGTGACCAGTAGTCCATTCAGACATTGCAACCATTCAGACAGGTCCTTAGTGAAGATGTTGGGTGGTGAAACAAAACAAGAAAAGTGCAAGACAACAACCAAGCGCAAGAGCACCAAAGATTCCGCAATTCAGTCCTGGGCTGCAAATATTCTCCTCTGTAAGTTTCTTTCTTTCTTTCTTTCTTTCTTTCTTTCTTTCTTTCTTTCTTTCTTTCTTTCTTTCTTTCTTTCTTTCTTTCTTTCTTTCTTTCCTTCTTTCCTTCTTTCTTACTTTCTTTCTTCTCCTCCTCCTCCTCCTCCTTCTCCTTCTTCTTCTTTCTCTTCCTCTTTCTCTTCCTCCTCCTCCTTTTCCTCCTCTTCCTACCCCTCCTCCTCCTTCTTCCTCCTCCTCCTCTTCTTCTTCCTCTTCCTCCTCCTCTTCCCTCTCATCTTCCTCTTCTCCTTCTTTCTCCTCTTCCTCCTCCTCTTCCCCCTTCTTCCTCCTCCTTTCTTCTCCTCCTCTTCCTCCTCCTTCTCCTTCTCCTCCTTCTTTCTCTTCCTCCTCCTTCTCCTCCTCTTCCTCCTCCTCTTCCTCCTCTTCCTTCTCCTCCTTCTTCCTCCTTCTTTCTTTCCTCCTCTTCCTCCTCCTTCTTCTCTTCCTCCTTCTTCCTCTTCCTCCTCTTCCTTCTTCCTCCTCCTTTCTTTCCTCCTCTTCTTCCTCCTCCTTCTTCTCCTTCTTCCTCCTCCTCCTTTCTTCTCCCTCCTCTTCCTCCTCCTCTTCCCTCTCCTCTTCCTCTTCCTCCTCCTCTTCCTTCTCCTCCTTCTTCCTCCTCCTTTTTCTCCTCCTCTTCCTCCTTCTTCTTCTTCTCCTTTTTCCTCCTCCTCTTCCTCTTCCTTCTTCCTCCTCCTCTTCTTCCTCCTCCTTCTTCTCCTTCTTCCTCCCCCTCCTCTTCCTCCTCCTCTTCCTCCTCCCCTTCTCCTTTTTTTCTTCCTCTTCCTCCTTCTTCTTCTCCTTTTTCCTCCTCCTCTTCCTCTTCCTTCTCCTCCTTTCTTTCCTCCTCTTCCTCTTCCTCCTCCTCTTCCCTCTCCTCTTCCTCCTCCTTCTCCTTCTTCCTTCTTCCTTCTCCTCCTCTTCCTCTTCCTCTTCCTCCTCCTCCTTCTCCTTATTCTTCCTTATCCTCCTCTTCCTCCTCCTTCTCCTTCTCCTCCTTCTTCTTCCTTCTCCTCCTCTTCCTCTTCCGCCTCTTTCTCCTCTTCTTCTTCTTCCCCCTCCTCCTCCATAAACCCCACTCCTTTCTCACACTGATGTTACCAAGTTGAGTAATGAAACATCTGGAGGGAAAAAAAGCCAAGCTCAGAGAGCCCCAAAGACCCCACAGTTCATCCCCAAGCTAGAAATATTTTCTTCGCCTTATTTTCTAAAGGAAATATTTTGATTGATAGGAGCTGCTCCTACATCCAGTGTGTAATGAGTGAAATAAAGAAACTGGGTTGATTCATTTGTATTATACTGGATCATCTGTGAGTCTTGGAAGTCTTTTCCATGTTAATGACTAAAGAAAAATCTGTTGGAAGATTTAATAAGTGCAACTTACTTCTGTAATAGCTTTTATATGCGCTCAAGCTGCTCTGTCCTGACATTAAAATGCAAGGATTGTTCGACAGCCTTTCGTGTTTCCTTTTAATGACTTTATTAATCAAATCAAGTAAGAAAAGGGAGGGGCAGAGAAGGTGCTTTCTTTCAACTTCTTTTAAAAAGCAGGGGGATCAGAAGAAAATCTGAGCTTTCAGCTCATGCCTGAAGGAGGTTATTGTGCCAACGCAAAACCGATCAATCAAAACTGAATTATTATTTTTCCCCCTTCTCCTCACATAGTCGTTCTGTGAACCTTGAAAAGATGTGTGTGTTGCAGTTAACACTGGGGAAAATGTAAATAGTTGAGAAGAGGAATCTAGCTTTGACTAAACCAGGGGTAGGCCACCTTGGCTCTTTAATGACTGGTGGACTTCAACTCCCAGAATTCCTGAGCCAGCCATGCTGAGGAGAAAGGGAGAGGTTTCCATGCTGAGCCATGCTGGCTGAGGAATTCTGGGAGTTGAAGTCCACGAGTCATAAAAGAGCCAAGGTTGCCTATCCATGGACTAAACCAAGGATTTTGATCATCTCGACCAGCATTTTCTCTTTTCTCAAACAACGCTTCCCAATCTGGACAACCTTTGGACGTGTGGCCTACAACTCCCACCTTTATTACTTTATAAGTAACTCAAAGTGGTGAACATAACTACTCTCCCTTCCTCTTTTTTGCCACAACAACAACAACTCTGTGAGGTGGCTTGATCTGAGAGAGAGTGACTGGCTCAAAATCACTCAGCTGGCTTTCATGCTTAAGGTGGGACTTGAACTCAGAATCTTGGGTGATTGGCCCAGAGTTATCCAGCTGGCTTTCATGCCTAAGGCGGGATTAGAATCACAGCCTCATGGTGATTGGTGCAAAGACACGCAGCTGGTTTTCATGCCTAAGGTGGGACTAGACCTCAGGGTCTCCTGGTGATTGGCCCAAATTCACCAAGCTGGATTTCATGTCTAAGGCGGGATTAGAATCACAGCCTCCTGGTGATTGGCCCAAAGTCACCCAGCTGGCTTTCATGCCTAAAGTGGGACTAGACCTCAGGGTCTCCTGGTGATTGGCCCAAATTCATCCAGCTACCTTTCATGGCTAAGGCGGGACTAGAACTCACACTCTCCTGGTTTGTAGGCCAGCATCTTAACCACTGAACCACCTTTTCACACTTACAACCGTTGCGGCAACCCCATGGTCACGTGATCAAAATTCGGACATTTGACAACTGACTCATATTTATGACGGTTGCTGTGTCCCGAGGTCACGTGATCACTTATTTTGCGATCTTCTGACACGCAACGGCAACAGGGAAGATTCGCTGGAGAACCCTGTGCCTAACTTAACAACTGCAGTGTTTCACTTAACAACTGAGGCAAGGAAGGTTGTTAAAATGGGGTAAAATTCATGGAACAAATGTCTTGCTTGGCGACAGAAACTTTGGGCTGGATTGCGGTCATAAGTCGAGGACGACCTGTGTAATGGAGGCATGACTGTCAGAATCGAAAGGGGTACAATTGAAATTATTGCTGACGTTGTATGTGGGTTGTATCCGTAGCAAGCAATATCAGGGTGTGATAGGAGAGAGTGAAATATCTTTCTGAATTTAGCAGGATGCTGGAAGAGAGTGGCTCTCTTGATCTGCATGATTAAGATTAATATCAAATTCTGAAATCTCCATAATCACTATAATTTACCCCAGAGCAAGAGGAGATAGTTTCAAAAGACTCAAGAGGCGACGTGATTACATAGTGAGGGTTCTTACATTCTTACGAACGTTTTCACATTTGGGCTGGATTATACCTTGTTTTTAAAAAAGTGCCTGATTTTCCTTGCATTTTTGTAAAAAAAAAAAAAAAAAGCTGGAGACTTAGCACAAAATATTAACCAAAAATCAAGGAAGGGGTAGGCAACCTTGGCTCTTTTATGACTCGTAGACTTCAACTCCCAGAATTCCTGAGCCAGCCATGCTGAGGGGAAAGGGAGAGTTTCCAAGGTGAGCCATGCTGGCTCAGGAATTCTGGGAGTTGAAGTCCACGAGTCATAAAGCGGCCTAGGCCTAGGCCAGAGAGATAGGTAACCTTGGCTCTTTTATGACTCGTGGATTTCAACTCCCAGAATTCCTGAGCCAGCCATGCTGAGCGGAAAGGGAGAGTTTCCAAGCTGAGCCATGCTGGCTTAGGAATTCTGGGAGTTGAAGTCCACGAGTCATAAAAGAGCCAAGGTTGCCTAACCCTGGCGCTAGACCTAATTTTTCCCAGACAGTTAATTTCCTGACTGATAAATTTTCTGACCGAACAATTAACCAGTAGAACTACCTGCCTCCAGAAGTTGTGGATGGACAGCCATTTGTCTGCAATGGGATAGGGCAGGGGTGTCAAACTCGCAACATCATGTGACGTTTATTTATCTATCTAGCTATCTATCTATAGCTGTCTGTCTATCTATCTATATATCTCTCTATCTATACCTATCCATCCATCCATCCATCCATTCCTCTATCTATCTATCTATCTATCTATCTATCTATCTATCTATCTATCTATCAATACCTATCTATCTATCTATCTATCTATCTATCTATCTATCTATCTATCTATCTATCTATCTATCTATCAATACCTATCCATACATACATCCATTCCTCTATCTATCTATCTATCTATCTATCTATCTATCTATCTACCTACCTACCTACTGTTGTGGGTGTCTCACAACTGGATGATGACATATCAGAGGGGGAGGAAGCACAAGCAGGCCCCTCTGGGTATTTCCCCCCCCCCCGGCAGCCGAATCAGATAATGAGGAGTTTTGTATGCATTCTGAATCAGACTCTCCAAATGATGAGTCAGATTTAGAGCAAGAAGAGAAATGGATTGATCCGAGGTTCCGAAGGTTTGATAAGCGAAGGTGTCAGTTAACTGGAAAAAGGAAGTAATGGGGGGAAGTGACGTATCGGACACTATATTAGAGGAGGGAAGTAGACTACACCCTTGTTACGAGCAACGTTTATCAATGAGAGGTTTGGAAACTTTTGCAATGCTTTGAAAGTCTGATGTTTTGACAACCTAGCGAAGGATAATGAGGTCTCGGACAATGTGATAAAGACAGAGTGAGTAATTGGAAAGTTTGGAAGGAGTTTGTTGTAATCTAAATGTAAATAATGAGTCTTGGATGTTTCTGCCAGCAAAATGTCAGCAGCTTGCTTTGAAATGAATCCTTTTGAAATGTGTTTAATAAATCTCTTAAAGACATATTTACGTGGATTTTAATGAGTTGAGAGAGGCCAGACATAACAGATTGCTCGTAACCCCCCAATAAAGCAGAAAAGAAGAAAATTAGTCCGAGCTTTCAGTGACGTCATGGAGCAACTCTTTGCGGATAACCCGGCTCTGCATCAATTAGTGCAAGCTCTCCAGCAACAAATTGGCAATTTGCAACAGCAGGTTCAGCAAGCTGCCGGAGCCCCAGCTCCAGCCCCCCCTCCCAGACAAAGCAGATGCTATTTAGCCTTGCCTGATAAGTTTACTGGAGAGCGTAATAAATTTCCAGCTTTTTTACACCAATGCAAAACATTCATTGCCTCAGCCCCAGCAGATTTCCAGCTCGATGAAACGAAAGTAGCGTTCATCTTAAGTTTACTTTCTGGGCCAGCTGCTGATTGGTCGTCTCCTCTGATAGACGGACAAGATCCTGTCCTGAGCAATTATGCAGGATTCTGCCAGCTGATGGAAAGAGAATTTGTTGACCCCCTTCGTAGACAAAATGCCACCCGGCGGATACGCGAGCTACGTCAAGGATCGCGCTGCGTAGCGGAATATATATCAGATTTTCGCCGCCTAGCGCAAGAAATTAATTGGAATGATGAGGCTCTCATGGAAATCTTTCTAGATGGTCTGTCTTCCCAGATCTTGAATGGATTGAAAGTTACTGAAATACCCGCAACCCTGGATGCATTATACCAACATTGTTTGGCTATTGAAGCGCGAACGCAAGCCATGGATGCCCGCCTGGACAAACAGATGGTTCCAGTCACCGGAAGTGCCAAGCCAGTTCCTGCACCACGCAGAGGATTCCAGACCCTACCTATCGCTCCACCCATCCCGGCACCCAGACGTATTTTCCAAACAGGGCCGGCTTACACTGAGAGGCGCCCTGCACCCATGACCAGAGATGAGCCCATGGATCTTGGTGCAGCCAGATCTCGTTTGACCGAGGCTGAGAAGGCAAGACGGAGAGCTGAGGGCTTGTGCCTGTACTGTGGAGAGATGGGTCACTTCGTCATGGCCTGCCCCCAGAAAAGACGTGGTACGACAGGTCCTACTCCTGTTCCAGCTCGGCCTCCCACTCAGCAGTTTCAAGCCACCTTGCCGGGAAACGGCCAGAGCCCGGCCTAATGGAAACATTGGGTCGGGCAGGCGCCAAACCCAGTTCCAGTTCCGCAGACGACGACCCCGGTCCTCCAAGACATCTGATCCTAGCAACCAATATACTTCTGGGGAATCATGCCCAGGGCATTCCGGCCCACGCCTTGGTGGATTCTGGAGCCACCACCAATTTCATGAATGAAGCTTTCGCTCGTCAGCATGCCATACCTTTGTGCTCTGTGAAGCCGCCTATGTTGGTTGAGACAATCGATGGTCGTGAGTTGTTATCTGGACCGATCAAGTTTATGACCCAGCCCATACGCCTGGTCATAGGACAACATGAAGAAGCCATCCAATTCTATGTTACCAAGGGACTTCATTTCCCCTTAGTTCTCTTCCTAGCCTGGTTGAGAACCCATGATCCTTGTGTGGTATGGTCCCAGAACTTTGTTTCATTTCCCAGTTTGCAATGCGTAGACCACGTACGCCAAGTTTGTGCAGCCCAGCTACCATCCCACCCTGACATCACCTTGCCGGCCGACCTAGCGGACTTTGCAGATATATTCAATGAGAAAGAGGCAGACCAATTGCCTCCGCATAGACCATATGACTGTGCCATTGATTTGCTGCCAAATGCCAAACTTCCAAGGGGACGCCTTTACTCCATGTCAGAACCCGAGTTGGCCGCATTAAAAGACTTTGTGGACAAAAACCTGGCCAGAGGTTTCATTCGTCCCTCTTCCTCGCCTTTGTCAGCTCCTGTGTTATTCGTGAAGAAGAAAACCGGAGATTTACGCCTATGCTGTGACTATCGCAAGCTCAATGCCATCACGGTGCGCAACCGGTACCCTCTGCCTTTGATTCCTGATCTCATGGACCGTCTCCGATCAGCGGCCATCTTCACCAAGATAGATTTAAGGGGTGCTTACAACCTGGTTCGCATTCGAGAGGGGGACGAGTGGAAGACCGCGTTTGGAACCAGGTATGGTCATTTTGAGTATACCGTTATGCCCTTTGGACTCACCAATGCTCCGGCCGTCTTTCAACATTTCATGAATGACATCTTCCAGGATTTATTAGATCAATTTGTGGTGGTTTACCTCGATGACATCCTGATTTACTCCCCGTCACGAGCAACTCATCTTCAGCATCTCCGGCGAGTATTGCAACGCTTGAGAGAGCATCACCTTTACGCCAAGTTAGAGAAATGTCAATTCTATCAAACCACCATTGAGTTTCTGGGACATGTGATTTCTCCACAAGGCATCGCCATGGATCCTGGCAAGGTTGAGGCCTTGCAAACCTGGCAACCACCATGTAAAGCAAAAGATGTCCAAAGACTTTTGGGATTTGCGAACTATTACAGGATATTCATTCCGAGATTTTCTGCTTTGACTGCGCCCCTTACTAGACTGTTACGGAAAGGCGTTAAGTTCCAGTGGGGCGATGCCGAGCAACAAGCGTTTCAGACCCTCAAAAAAGCTTTTGTTCAGGAACCCATTCTCAAGTATCCAGATCCTTGTCGTCCCTTTGTAGTGGAGGCTGACGCCTCAGATGTTGCGGTAGGGGCCGTGCTACTTCAAACACGCCAAGATGGCGGCCCCCTATTCCCATGTGCTTATTACTCCAGGAAACTGACTCCCTCCGAACGCCATTATACCATTTGGGAAAAGGAACTATTGGCCATCAAGACTGCTTTTGAGACCTGGAGACACCATCTGGAAGGAGCCCGCTACCAAGTTGAAGTTCGGACTGACCATAAAAACTTGGAATTTTTGCAATCTGCCAGGAAATTAAATCAACGTCAAATCCGTTGGTCTTTGTTCTTCGCTCGATTCAACTTCAAAGTCACCTACATTCCGAAAGGGTACAACAAAAGAGCAGATGCCCTGTCCCGTAAACCTGAGTATCTACAGATCAAGGATCCCTTACCGCTTCGAACCATTCTGCCTATCGAATCGATCGCAGCTCTGCATGATCCGGTAGATCTACGACGACAGATTCGGGAAGCGCAACAACTAGATGAATTTGCAATACGGAAGAGACAAGAGGTGGGTCCCGACTCACCTTGGACCTTGTCCGAGGGACTATTACGCTTCCGCAACCTGTTATATGTTCCAGCAGGCCCACTCCGGGGTCTCATCCTGACTCAATGCCATGATAACCCTGCGGCAGGTCATTTTGGTTTCTTTAAGACTCTTCACTTAGTGTCTCGGACTTTTTGGTGGCCCAGACTTCGCCATGATGTGCAATCCTATGTGAATTCCTGTGTACGGTGCCGTCAGGCAAAACATGCCACAGGAGCCCCTCCGGGATTATTACAGCCTTTACCCACGCCAGAGAGACCCTGGGGAGCTATTTCCATGGACTTCTTGACTTGTCTACCTGTTTCTGCCGGCTACACCGTTGTCTTTGTAGTAGTGGACATGCTGACTAAAATGGCACATTTCATTCCTTGCCGAAGAATACCGACAGCCAAGGTCACTGCTCAGCTGTTCATTCAACATATCTTCCGGCTACACGGTTTGCCTGACAAAATAGTGTCCGACCGAGGAACCCAGTTCACCTCGGAGTTCTGGAGAGAACTCATGTCTGCGCTTCAAGTCCAAGTTAATCTAGCCTCCACGCATCACCCAGAGACTGATGGGGGTACAGAGAAAGTGATTGGCATTCTGGAGCAGTATTTGCGTTGTTTCATCAACGACCAACAGAACGATTGGTCCAAATATCTCTCCGTGGCTGAATTCGCTTTCAACAACTCTCAGCACACTTCCACTCAGACCACTCCGTT
>JARGCV010000178.1:17500-135000 GCA_034064705.1 Bothrops alternatus | reverse complement strand
AATTAATGTAAGGCAGCTGTCAAGTGTGGGAAATCGGGAAATCCAGACAGTTCAAATGAATAAAAAGGTTTATTGCAAGCTCATGCTCTCTACAAGAATCTGAACTACTAACGGTCATAGTAAATTGGCGGTAGATAAGAGTAAATGCAATTCAAGGTGGACTGGACTTAGATCTCTCATGGGCGTGAAAGGAGTCAAGACTGATGACGCATTTGATTACACCCCCTTCCAGGCTCAGCCTTGTCAACTCCTACAGCAGCAAACATATCCAACACATTTTCCTCCTCCTAATTTCCCCACAACAATAACCCTGTGAGGTGGGTAGTGCTGAGAGAGAGAGTAACTGGCCCAAAATCACCCAGCTGGCTTTCATGGCTTTAGTGAGAGTAGAACTCACAGCCTCTTGGTGATTGGCTTAAAGTCACCCAGCCAGGTTTTATGCCTAAGGCAGGACTCGAACTCACCATATGCCACTTTCTAGCCTAGTGCCTTAACCACTGGGCCAGACTGACTCTACTGGTCCTTTCTTTAGCTATCTTTAATTTTAATGATAATATTTATCGTGTGAATGTTTTGTGCTACCATTTTTGTCTTGTTTGTAAGCTGCCTAGGGTCCCTCCATGGTTAGATGGGTAGCATATGAATTTAATAAATAAATTAAAAAAATAATGTAGTAAGAAGATAGATTTCCCCAGGAGGGAAGGGGGTGGATTCCAGAGGAATAAAGAGTCAAACTCAGTCCAGATTTTATGTGTGAGAGAAAGAGAGTGAAGACAGCTCCTCCTTAATAGTTCCCAGAGTATAATTGTAGTTGCAGATAGTAGAATTTTCAGAAGGACGCATGGTGGGTGATTCTTCCAACTTGAATTCTTTATTGTTTCACACCTACTGACAAAAAATCTTCTCTAGATGTTTTTTCTTCTTCTTTTATTCATACGATACCAAACGGTTGCCGTTCACAAGGAAGAGTTTACACTTTTATTAAATTTCCCAGAGTGGAAAGGGGGAAAAATGGTCCATTAGCACCGCCTACTGGATGAAAAGATAGCTTTGTGTCACTTTGTGTAGATTACAGTGCAAAAGGCCTGAGGGAAGCTGTGGGGTCTTCCCGCCTCGATCCGCCAATTCTTCTCCCTGAGAATCCCTTCTGCGCCTGTGCTACTTCATTCTCCTTGTTAGAGTTGGAGTGCTATTTTATTGCCTTGGACGGAGCAGGAACTTTGCTTGAAGATCCAAGAGTACAAAGCATCCTTCGAGGATTCACTTGGTCGTGCAATTCAGATCTTCATGTGCTCAGGTCACCTCCAAAATTTCATCAATTTATTATGTGCCGTCGAGTTGGAGCTCACCCTCAGTGTCCACTAATGTGTACCAATAGAAGAGAATATGTGTAGCTCAGGGTGGAACTGAGGGATCTGTGGTGCTCTCTGAGCTTGGTTGTGCACTGATGATGTTACCTAGTTGGGTAACGAAATGTCCACAAGAAAACAACCCAGGTAAAAGAGTGCCAAGGATTCAATAGATAGAAAGGCAGGTAGGTAGGTAGGTGGAAAGGTAGGGATGGATGGATGGATGGATGGATGGATGGATGGATGGATAGGTAGGTAGGTAGGTAGGTAGGTAGGTAGGTAGGTAGATAGATAGATAGATAGATAGATAGATAGATAGATAGATAGATAGATAGATAGATAGATAGATAGATATAGAAAGATAGATAGATAGATAGATAGATGATAGATAGATAGATAGATAGATAGATAGATAGATAGATAGATAGATGATAGATAGATAGATAGATGATAGATAGATAGATAGATAGATAGATGATAGATAGATAGATAGATGATAGATAGATAGATAGATAGATAGATAGATGATAGATAGATAGATAGATGATAGATAGATAGATAGATAGATAGATAGATAGAAAGATAGATAGATAGATAGATAGATGATAGATAGATAGATAGATAGATGATAGATAGATAGATAGATAGATAGATAGATGATAGATAGATAGATAGATGATAGATAGATAGATAGATATAGAAAGATAGATAGATAGATAGATGATAGATAGATAGATAGATAGATAGATAGATAGATAGATGATAGATAGATAGATAGATAGATGATAGATAGATAGATAGATAGATAGATAGATAGATAGATGATAGATAGATAGATAGATAGATGATAGATAGATAGATAGATATAGAAAGATAGATAGATAGATAGATAGATGATAGATAGATAGATAGATAGATAGATAGAAAGATAGATAGATAGATAGATAGATAGATGATAGATAGATAGATAGATGATAGATAGATAGATAGATAGATAGATAGATAGATAGATAGATAGATAGATAGATAGATAGATAGATAGATAGATAGATAGATACCGGTAGATAGATAGATAGATAGATAGATAGATAGATAGATAGATAGATAGATAGATAGATAGATAGATAGATAGATAGATAGATAGATAGATAGATAGATAGATAGATAGATACTCCTGTTGTCCTGCCTTCAGGTGCTTTGGAGAATAGCTTGACTTCCTCTTCTTTGTGGCAGCCCCGCAGATATTGGAACACTGCTTTCATGTCACCTGTCGTCCTTCTCTTCATTAAACTAGACATACCTAATTCCAGCAACTGTTCCTTGTATGTTTTATCCTCCAGTCCCCTGATCATCTTTGTTGCTCTTCTCTGCACTCTTTCCAGAGTCTCAATTATTCTGTTACTTCTGAGTAGTTTCTTCATTGTTCTTTTCCTACAGACAGAATCTTGCCAAACTAAAGAAATTACATATAGTCCTTGATTTACAACAGTTTGTTTAGTGGCCATTCAAAGTTACAGCAGCACTGAAAAAAGTAACCTATGTCTGAGAGGCTGCCACAAAGAAGAGGGGGTCAACCTATTCTCCAAAGCCCCAGCAGAGGACAAGAAGCCACGGATGGAAACTAATCAAGAACTAACCAACTAATCAACTTAGAACTAAGAAGAAATTTCCTGACAGTGTAAACATTTAATCAGTAGAACAACTGATCAACCCTGATTCAATTGAAATTCAACACTGGAGGTTTTTAAGAACAGATTGGACAACCATTTGTCTGAAATGGTACAGGGTTTCCCGTCTGAGCAGGGGGTTGGACTAGATGACCTCCAAGGTCCCCTCCAATTCTGTTATTCTATTCTGTTTTATTCTAACCTGCCTCCGGAAGTTGTGAATGCTCCAACACTGGAAGTTTTTAAGAAGAGATTAGACAACCATTTGCCTGAAATTGTATAGGGTCTCCTGCCTAAGCAGGGGGTTGGACTAGATGACCTCCAAGATGCCTTCCAATTCTATTCTTCTATGTTCTATGAGTCTCAAACGTTTTCTAGCAAGGGTGAAATGAGGAATAAGGGAAAAATTCTTTCCCCTTCCTATTTTTAACATTTTCTCCCTGGATTAGATCACCTGCAACATTGATGACCGTGGTTCTTTTACGATTTCAGTTTGTTAGACACCTTATAAAGCAGGTTTTCTAGCTGCCATAAGATGTGAACCTCACATTAAAAGTAATGCTGTATAAATTTGGGATATAAAACTTTATAAGAGAATGATAAACCCCTGCACATAAACACAATTACCAGCTACATAGTGTGAGCTAATTACTTCCCCAAACTTAGTTATGAGAATTAAAACCACTGAAGCAAGCTGCCAATCACAATAGGGACTAAAGGTTTACTGCCATAAATAACCAGCAACAGGGTTGATATTCAAGAGATGATAACGATATAGTGATCATTATCATATTTAAAAAGAAAAAAAATAGAACGTAGAATCATAGGGGTGGGAGGGACCTCAGAGGTCTTCTAGTCCAACCCCTTACGCAAGCCCCTGAATAGCCCATGATGTTCTTAGGATGTTCACTGAGGGGTAACTTGGTGTTCTCTGAGCAGGGGTAGGCAACCTTGGTTCTTTTATGACTCGTGGACTTCAACTCCCAGAATTCCTGAGCCAGCCATGCTGAGGGGAAAGGGAGAGGTTTCCAACCTGAGCCACGCTGGCTCAGGAATTCTGGGAGTTGAAGTCCACAAGTCATAAAGCGGCCTAGGCCTAGGCCAGAGATAGGTAACCTTGGCTCTTTTATGACTTGTGGACTTCAACTCCCAGAATTCCTGAGCCAGCCATGCTGAGGGGAAAGGGAGAGGTTTCCAAGCTGAGCCACGCTGGCTCAGGAATTCTGGGAGTTGAAGTCCACGAGTCATAAAAGAGCCAAGGTTACCTACCTCTGGCCTAGGCCTAGGCTGCTTTATGACTCAACCATTTGTCTGGAATGGTATAGAATTTCCTGCCTGAGCAGGGGGTTGGACTAGATGACCTCCAAGGTCCCTTCCAACTCTGTTATTCTGCTATTTTATTATTCTATTAACATCATCAGTGCTATGATCACTGATGATGTTACCTAATTTGGGTAATGAAACATCTGCAAGAAAACAACCAAGCTCAGATAGCGCCAAGCATTCCTCACTTTCACCCTGAGCTATAAATATTCTCCTTTATCAATGTTCACTGAACTTGAAAGGCCAGAAGAAATTAAGTTATGCATGACCCTCAGAATCCTTTGGAAGGATCTAGGGGGGGGAAAGGGGTCCATTAAAAGACAAAAAAAAACACGTTAGGAAGCCGAAATGCACAGCTGGGCAAGATATTTATTCAAAATAATCTGTTAAGCCATGGAACATTCGTGGTGTGCTTGATGATAGATAATGCCACCCCAAATTACTCAGAATTGGGGCCAAGCAAAGTAACATTTAAAAAATGTGTAAACAGAATGCAGCCAGATGGTCTTCAGGCCCGGATGGCTTCTTATAAATAAAAAGTCTCCATGGAGACATGAGCAATTAATAGACAGACATCACTCCATCCTTATCCATGTGACAATCTAATTGACAGTTTTAACAAGGATTCCTTCTTCGGTAAAAAGAATTGGATTTATCAGTCTGTGGCTTAAAACTTTTGTTTATTGCTTCCCATTAACAAATCTAATAGAATAGAATAGAATAGAATAGAATAGAATAGAATAGAATAGAATAGAATAGAATAGAATAGAATAGAATAGAATAGAATAGAATAAGAAATAAGACTAGACTAGACTAGACTAGACTAGACTAGACTAGACTAGACTAGACTAGACTAGACTAGACTAGAATAGAATAGAATAGAATAGAATAGAATAGAATAGAATAGAATAGAATAGAATAAGAAATAATTAGAATAGGAAATAATGAAATAATGAGTAAAGAATAGAATAGAGCAGAGCAGAGCAGAGCAGAACAGAACAGAACAGAACAGAACAGAACAGAACAGAACAGAACAGAACAGAACAGAACAGAACAGAATAGAATAGAATAGACTTTGGAGGTCTTCTAGTCCAGCCTCCTGCTCAAGCAGGAGAACCTATACCATCTCAGACAGGTAACTGTCTAGTCTCTTCTTTAAAATCTCCAGTGATGGGGTGCCCATAATTTCTAAAGGCAAGCTGTTCTGCTGGTTAATTGTCCTCACTGTTAGGAAGTTTCTCCTTAATTTCTTAATTGCTTCTCTTCTTGATTAGTTTCCAAGTGTTGTTTCATGTCCTGCCCTCTGGTGCTTTGGAGAATAATTTGACCCCCCTCTTCTTTGTGGCAGCCACTCAAATACTGGAACACTGCTGTCATGTCACCCCTATTTCTTCTTTTCTTTAGACTAGCCCACAGGTCGGTAACCTGCATATCCGGAGCCGCATGCGGCTCTTTCAGCCTTTCCCTGTGGCTCCCAGCCTCCTCTGCCATTTGCAGAGAGAGAAAGAGACCGAGGTTACCTACCCCTGAGCTTGTTGGAGAACAGTTTGAACCCAGCTTGCCAGGTGAGCAGCAGATAGGAGAGAGGGAGAGAGAGGAAAGAGAGAGAGAGAAAGAAAAAGAGTGGGGGAAGAAGACTGGCAGACCAAGGGCAGATAGAGAGAGAGGCAGGGAGAGAGAGAGACAGAGAGAGAGAGACCCTTTTGACATCTAAAATGAAGATAACACTGCATATATCCTTTTTTACCTGGGTGGTGAATAATCAGAGAAGCCATCGAGATAGAAAAACGCCCACACAGCATGAATAAACGAGATAATACCTCCCGCCTACCAGCCATTTGGAAACCCGCCCTTATTGACAAACGAGTCCATAACACAAAGAATGACACCAGACCTACACTCACGAAAACCACACAGGATGTCACCACCACACATCCACGCAAAAAGCAAACCCAAACCCACAATGATGAGGCACGACCACAAACCAGAAGCCAGACCACAGCTGCATCATTAACCACCTTAAACCCCTCCAATCCATACATGAAGCAAACTGACCCCCACCATGAAGATGAGGCATGACCACGAACGCGAAGCCAAACAGCTATGCAGCTCACCATGTCTAATCCCCCTGCAACTCAGACTAACCTGAGCACAACAAAGCCCCCACCCAAACAGAACACTCCCCCAGCCAATCAGAGCACAGCCAACCCCCCACCCAATCAGAACACAGCCGAGCTCCCAGCCAATCAGTTTAAACCCCCACTGGCAGTTAAAAGGAAGAAACAGCTACAATCACACATTGCTCCTAGAAGCATGAAGCCGAAAGCACCAGCCTGAAGATGACGAATGGGACTTCGTCGAAACGTCGCCAAGACACTTCAAATTCTACGTGGGAGAAAACCCAAAGAACCAAAGACCTACATACAAACACCCGCGAAAACCTCAGAAAACATGCATTTCCCTTTTTAGCATGCCTTGCAGATGAGTTGGTGACTCCTAGTGACTCTATGGACAAATTCATTCAATTTCTTCCAAGACACGATTGTTAATTACCCAGCTGAACCTACAGCTCTGTTTTATCTGCAGGCATTAGACATTAGGTGAGTTTGTTTCAATTATTTTGTGGGATGAATCCAGAGAAAGAAATATTTTGGGAAATATTAAAAAGGCAGAATATATTTCCTCAAAGGATTTTAAAGGCATAAACCAACCCCCCCTTCCCAGTCTCTCTGCCCCAAACAGAAATCAGGTCTGCAAAAATGCAGATGTGATAATCTTGTCAGAAAGACTGGAGTCAGGAAGCTGATAGGATTAGAAAGACTAAGATCTCTAGAATCAACAATCCCTCAAACCCAAAAAAAATCCAACAGTCATCAGCCACAGCCCAGGGAAGCAGGATATGACCTTTGGGACATAATAGGATTAACCCACCAACATCAGAATACCAGAAAGGCACACTCAGACTCAGGTCAAAGTTCATGCCACAGGAACAACTCCAAACAAAAGCCCAAGAAGGTATAAAAACCCACCACTCTCTGCTACATGTGGTCAGTTTTTCCAGAGCCATCTTTCTGTCTGGCTCTAAGGAGAAACTTCCTGACAGCTAGAACAATTAACCAGTGGAACAACCTGCCTCCAGAAGCGGTGAATGCTCCAACACTGGAAGTTTTTAAGAAGAGACTGGACGGCCATTTGTCTGAAATGGTATAGGGTTTCCTGCCTGAGTAGGGGGTTGGATTAGATGACCTCCAAGGTCCCTTCCAACTTTATTATTATTATTATTATTATTATTATTATTATTATTATTATTATTATTATTATTAATATTATTATTATTATTATTATTACTGTTGTTGTTGTTGTTGTTAGCTAGAAATCTGCAATAATGAGGATTTTCACCCAACCTTTCATGCCTTCAAAGCCATCATCAGCATCAGTTAGTGAGGTGGGACCATCAGCTGAAGGGGAGAAGGTTTTAGTTTAAAGTCAATTCAAGGGAGTGTAGGAAGTCATACCACTACCACCCCAGAGAAAGAAATAATTTGGGGAATATTAAAAAAGGCAGAATATTATATTTCCCCAAAGTAATACTAGAAAAATCTTAGAAAACAGCCCCCAGAAACCAGCCCCCAGTCTCCCTGCCCCAAGCAGAAACTCAGAAAACCACCTTTTAGAAATTCAGATTTGATAATCCTGTTCCGGAAGACTGGGGCTAGGAAGCTTGGAGCTGATGGGATTAGAAAGACAAAGACCCCTAAACTCTACACACACACCCCACCCAAATTCTAAAGACATGACCTTTAGGACACAATAGGATTATGTCCTATTAGAATACCAAAAGGTCACACTGAACCTCAGGTCAAAGTTCATGTGCACAAGAGCAGGAACAACCTCAGGTAGAACAAAAAGCACAAAACCCCAAGAAGGTATAAAAACCCACCACTCCCAGCTTCATTTTGTCAGCTTTTCCAGAACTTCATGCTGTTGCTATTCCGTTCTTCAATAAACTGAACTTTCTTTCCTAAGCAGCCTCTATTTTGTTTATTCCCAGCTTGGACTAGACCCTGACGATTTTTCTTTCAACAGGAAGAAACACTTGAGACAAAAAATCTCGTCTATATCTGCCATTTCCCAAGGGAAAACAGATTCTTGTAATATATGTGATCAACAATGGAATATCTATTTGGGTCTATTCACAAGGGGCTGTGGTTGCTTGTGCTTAATAACCGTCCATTAGACCTTGGAAAGTTCAACCCCAATGCAGAGATATCTCTTGAACACGTTTTTTTTAAGCAAGTGTCCGTGGAAATTCTCCATCATCCAGGTCATGGTTGCCCCAAAGGTGTTGTTTTTTTTCCAAAAGGCAACTGGGCTTTCTTGTTTTTGATTTGAAAACATTTCACTTCTCATCACTGAGAAGTGAAGAAGCTTCTTGGATAAGAAGCGAAACATCTTCAAGGGGAAAAAAAAAAGACCAAGGAAATCCAGCTAATACTAATAATACTACTACTACTACTACTACTACTACTACTACTAATAATAATAATAATAATAATAATAATAATAATAATAAAAACAATAACAACAACAACAACAACAACAATAATAATAATAATAATAATAATAATAATAATGTTGGAAGAGACCTTGGAGGTCATCTAGTCCAACCCTCTGCTCAGGCAGGAAACCCTGACCATCCATTTTAGACAAATGGCTGTCCAGTCTCTTCTTAAAAACTTCCAGTGTTGGAGCATTCGCCGCTTCTGGAGGCAGGTGGTTCCACTGGTTAATTGTTCTAACTGTCAGGAAGTTTCTCCTTAGTTCTAGGTTGCTTCTCTCCTTGATTAGTTTCCACCCATTGCTTCTTGTCCTGCCTTCAGGGGCTTTGGAAAATAGCTTGACTCCCTCTTCTTTGGGGCAGCCCCTGAGATATTGGAACACTGCTATCATGTCCTCCCTCGTCCTTCTCTTCATTAAACTAGACATACCCAATTCCAGCAACCGTTCCTTATATGTTTTAGCCTCCAGGCCCCTGATCATCTTTGTTGCTCTTCTCTGCACTCTTTCTAGAGCCTCAACATCTTTTTTACATCCTGGTGACCAAAATTGGATGCTGTATTCCAAGTGTGGCCTTACCAAGGCCTTGTAAAGTGGTATTAACACTTCACATGATCTTGATTCCCTCCCCCTGTCAATGCAGCCCAGTTTCTGAGTAACTGTCTTCCACTCTGCCCTTCTTTTCTCGGGATGAGAAAATGCTGATGGGAAGCACAGATTTGGATCATAAACTCATTGAAACAAAAGCCTGTTTATATTTTTATTGTTTGTCTAGTATTTCACACAAATGGTCTGCTGTAGAGAGGTTGCAGGCATTCCCCTGTTGCTAACTACCTTATTAATTACAGCCTTAACATTCGCTTTACGGCACATCTGTTTCACATCAGCAGTTCCAGTAATTGAGGAAGGCCTTTTAATGAGCAGAGGTACCCAACCTTTTGGGTTAATCACCCAGTGGAAATGCACACAGAGACATTTTTATCTGAATTCAGGAAAAGAAGCCTAAGGCAATTTTAGCCCAGCCAAAACAGAGGTCAGCAACCTGTGATCCTTGTCTCATTTTAGCATCCTGTCTCCAGTTTCCCAAAAAATCCCAGTGGCTTAATTTGGCGCAGAAAAAAAGGCCAAGTGCTCTGGCCTGCCTTCTCTAAGTTTATCCCCCCCCCTTCCTATTTTTAAACCAAGAAATAGATCCTTTCCGAAAAGAAAAACTCAAAAGGCTCAACATTTCAGTTTCCACAAGTGATGTCGTGCTGATTCGTCCTCTTCAAGAACCATCAATCAGTCAATCAATCAATCAATCAATCAATCAAGTAGAGGTTTTGCAATAAGAAAATAGCAACATCAAACATGTTCTCTCTGAGTCCTTTTGAATACATTTTAAATGTTTTTACTTGTCTGTGTTTTTTATGGTTTGTTTTGATTATCCACCAGAGTCATGCTTGTGATATAGACTAGACTAGACTAGACTAGACTAGACTAGACTAGACTAGACTAGACTAGACTAGACTAGACTAGAAATAAGAATAAGAAGAACAGAATAGAATAGAATAAAGAATAAGAAATAATTAGAATAAGAAATAATGAATAGAACAGAACAGAATAGAGTAGAATAGAGAATAAGAAATAATTAGGATAGGAAATAATGAATAAAGAATAGAATAGAACAGAACAGAACAGAATAGAATAGAATAGGAGAATAAGAAATAGAATAGGAAATAACGAATAAAGAATAGAATAGAATAGAATAGAATAGAATAGAATAGAATAGAATAGAATAGAATAGAATAGAATAGAATAGAATAGAATAGAATAGAATAGAATAGAATAGAGAATAAGAAATAATTAGAATAGGAAATAATGAATAAAGAGTAGAGTAGAGTAGAGTAGAGTAGAGTAGAGTAGAGTAGAGTAGAGTAGAGTAGAGTAGAGTAGAGTAGAGTAGAGTAGAGTAGAAAAGAATAGAATAGAATAGAATAGAATAGAATAGAATAGAATAGAATAGAATAGAATAGAATAGAATAGAATAGAATAGAATAGGAGTAGAGTAGAGTAGAGTAGAGTAGAGTAGTATAGAATAGAATAGAATAGAATAGAATAGAATAGAATAAGAAATAATTAGAATAGGAAATAATGAATAAAGAATAGAATAGAATAGAATAGAATAGAATAGAATAGAATAGAATAGAATAGAATAGAATAGAATAGAATAGAATAGAATAGAATAGAATAGAATAGAATAGAAGAATAAGAAATAATTAGAATAGGAAATAATGAATAAAGAATAGAGTAGAGTAGAATAGAACAGAACAGAACAGAACAGAACAGAATAGAAGTAGAGTAGAGTAGAGTAGAATAGAATAGAATAGAATAGAATAGAATAGAATAGAATAGAATAGAATAGAATAGAATAGAATAGAATAGAATAGAATAGAATAGAATAGAATAGAATAGAATAGGAGAATAAGAAATAATTAGAATAGGAAATAATGAATAAAGAATAGAGTAGAGTAGAGTAGAGTAGAATAGAATAGAATAGAATAGAATAGAATAGAATAGAATAGAATAGAATAGAATAGAATAGAATAGAATAGAATAGAATAGAATAGGAGAATAAGAAATAATTAGAATAGGAAATAATGAATAAAGAATAGAGTAGAATAGAATAGAATAGAATAGAATAGAATAGAATAGAATAGAATAGAATAGAATAGAATAGAATAGAATAGAAATAGAAATAGAAATAGAAATAGAAATAGAAATAGAAATAGAAATAGAAATAGAAATAGAAATAGAAATAGAAATAGAATGGAATAGAAAATAGAACAATTGCAATGTTCTGCTTTCTCCAAAGCTTTCTTTTTTTTCCCCTGAGGCTTCCTGGATTGTGTCTTGGCCAGGGGACAGAAGTTGCTAGATAACTCAGTTTAGCTGCTTGTCTGCTTCTCTCTCGGGTCAAGTTAAGAGAGTTAATTACAAAGCATGAAAGATCAAAATATGAGGCTGCCTTATATCTTCTTTAATTACATGTTTATCCTGCTGCTTCGATGCTTGTGTCATCCCAGACCTCCTGAGAACTGGAGATATTGAACCAGAGCCTCAGTTTATCAATGCTATTAAGGCTTAATCTGGTTATCCCTTCTATTGGCTGCTCAGAAACTAAACAAGGAGGATACGTTACAAATAAAGGGAGTCCCCGGCTCACAACAGTTCATTTAGTGACCGTTCAAAGTTACAACGGCACTGAAAAAAGGGACTTAGGACCGTTTTTCACACTTACGACCATTGCAGCATCCCCAGGGTCACGTGATCCACATTCAGACGCTTGGCAACTGACTCGTATTTATGACGGTTGCAGTGTCCCCCCCCCGGGGTCACGTGATTCCCTTTTTGTGAACTTTTGGTAAGCAAGGTCACTGTGGAAGCCAGATTCACTTAATCAACTCTGTTTTTAATTTAACATCTGCAGTGATTCACTTGATTAGAAAGGTCGTAAAATGGGACAAAGCTCAATAAACCAACGTCTCACTTAGCAACAGAAATTTGGGGCTCAGCTGCAGTCGTAAGTTGAGGACCGCCTGTAAATAAATTAATTGGTTTTCCTTGCGAGGCTGCTTGTAGGAATGTGATCTCTCGCTGCTTTGATCGAGCAAATGCTCCCCATTTGCTAAATACAGCCAGCTCTCCTAAGCATAAAAACAGCAGGAAAGCGATAAAACAGTTTTCCTTCAGAATCTGTTCGCGGGATCCCAGCACATTTCCCTAGTTCAGCTGCAAGTTTGCTTTTTGTTTGCAACTGTGGTGAATATCTGTAGCTGTCACGCCTCCATCAAAAATGAGCTGGAATGGGACCCCACAGAGGTCGAGGGAGAGGGGTCTGTGGCTCCAGGAGAAAATGTGGGGAAGAGCAGGCCGAGGCAGGCCAGGGCCCTTCAGGATTGGGACAGGAGGAACAGGGGAGGCAGAGTTCAGGCGATGAGCAAGGGCCACCCCACCTGATCCTAGAGCACGGAGAGTGGAGAGAAGGAGGGAACAACGCAGGCAGGCTCAATTACCCGGGAGGAGAGCATCCCACCCCTCTCCACAAGGCACACCTGGAGACTGAGATTTAAGGAGACGCTGTGGGAAGGGGCATTTGTCAGGAACAAACGCTGATTCCTTGGAGTTTTGTGTGTGTGTGTGTGTTGTTGCTGATCTCTTGTTCTGTGACTTCTGCTTGGAAACCCGGGAACTGACTCTTGGACTGGCTGACAACGTTGTTTGGATGTTTATATATCTCGGACTGTATTTTGGCTTCCCTTTTGAAACTGTTCAGGCAAGCGTGTATTCCCACAAACTCGTTAGGTTTATGATGAATGTGTCATTCTTTCTTATCTCCGCGGCCTTGAGTAAATTCCTCTCCTAATCAGACTGTATGTGAAACTACTTGTAGCCAGAGGCAGCTGAAGGGGTGTGTGTCTTCCTGTGTTTGGAGACTTGCCAGAAACATGGGAGCATTTGGGGAAAATTTGGAGCAATTAAAGGGCGGTTTGAATTGCCAGTTGACTGCATTGCCTCGGTGCTGTGCCCTGGGTCATCACAAGCTTGGGTATAGGATGAGGGTGGAGGTTCATCCTCTGAGCATGTGGGTTGGTTTCTGAATGTTTCGTTACCAGGCTAGATAATGAATCTTCAGCAGAGTTTAGGGGATGTCAGTGTCAATATTCTTCTGCTTATAAGGGCTTCAGGTATGGGTGTGTCAAGTGAGGTTGTCAAGTTCAAAGCACATTCTTGCTGATCTGACAATTATTGCTTCTCGGCTTGCCAACGAGCTGGGGGGGGAGGGAAAGGGATTGGAACACAGGCTCCAAAAGACCAAGAAAGCAGCCCATGAGAACCAAGGACAGTTCACCAGGTGTCTGGCCAGACCCAGAGACACTTTCTCAAAACAATATTTTTCAATCTAATTTGGCAATGTGACCTGACCAAGAAGGAGGAGGGGGAATTCTATACTATAGTTTTTACTACAGGGGATTGGGTGAGGTTTTGCCGCAGCTGGTTTTGTTTGTGATGGGTCTTATGATGGGTCAGGTGTGAGTCATCAGTGAGTCTTGTGATGGATCTTGGAATGGGTCTTGGGATGGGGAGCTTATACCAGGTGAAGGTCATTGGGAGGTAAAGTGGTGGTTGGGATGGTTGAGGGTCAGTGCCATCTCTGGTTGACCGTGCAGTTGTTTTGGATTCTGAGGGGTTAGTAGGCTGGTTGTAGGTCGCTGTGTCTGTGGATGGAATTGCTTGTGGAGTTTTTTTTTTTTTTTTTTTTGTCCTCAACTTCACAAGGAGAACAAGGATGAGACCTTGGGATGCCCTTGTTCAGGTTGATCATTGTTTGTCTGAAGTTGTAGCTCCTTGATTGGGATATTGGAACTAGGAACAAGGAACTACCCACTCAGACAAACAGTTGAACAGTAAACAACAGCCTAATCAGGGCACCACCAAGACCACTGGCACCAACACGGATAGGGCCAACCAGACCAAATGCCACATCCTTCTAGCACTGATGTTGTTACCTAGTTGGGTGATAAAATGTCTGCAAGCAAACAACCAAGCTCAGAGAACACCAAGGACCCCCACAGTCCTCCTCCTCCTCCTCCCAGCAAATTCCCTCCCTTCTAGCACTGATGATGTTACCTAGTTGGGTAATGAAATGTCTGCAAGAAAACCATCCAGCTCAGAGAGCATCAAGGACCCCCACAGTCCTCCTCCTCCTCCTATCCACAGCCCCTCTCTTCTAGCACTGATGATGTTACCTAGTTGAGTAATGAAATGTCTGCAAGAAAACAAACAAACTCTGAGAGCACCAAGGACCCTACAGCTCTCCTCCTCTCCTCCTGCTGCTCTCTGCATTTCATTACCCCACTAGGTAACACCATCAGTGCTAGAAGGGAGTGGGATTTGCTCCTCTCTGCCAATCCCACTCCCTTCTAGCACTGATGGTGTTACCTAGAGGGGTAAGGAAATGTCTGCAAGCAAATAAACAAGTTCAGAGAGCACCATGAATCTCACAAATCATTTTAAGTAAGCCTGACCACTCTGTGGTTCCCAACAAAATAGAATGGAGAATGTAGTTCCAGCCCTGACTTAGACGGTTGTGTCCTACCTCGCCATGTGTTACTTCACATCCATTTATTATTATTATTATTATTTATTTAATTTCTATGCCGCCCTATTCCGGAGAACTCAGGGCGGCTCACAAAATGATAGAAATTACAATAACATACATAAATATAAAAACCCTTAAGTTAAAAAAGGAAAAACCAATCATTCCACAAACATACACACAAACATACACTGGCTAGGGGCAAGGTGTTAGCTGCCCCAGGCCTGCCGGCAAAAGTATGTTTTAAGCAATTTACAAAAGGTGGAGAGGGTGGGGGCGACACGGATCTCCGGGGGAAGTTGGTTCCAGAGGGCCGGGGCCGCAACAGAGAAGGCTCTTCCCCTAGGCCCCGCCAGGCGACACTGTCTAACCGGCCGCTGGGATTCATGAGGCAGCAGACGGTCCCGTAAATAACCTGGTCTGATGCCATGTAGGGCTTTATAGGTCATAACCAACACTTTGAATTGGGTTCGGAGACCAATTGGCAGCCAATGCAGCTCGCGGAGTGATGCCGAAATGTGGGCATTTCTGGGTAAGCCCAACACTGCTCGCGCGGCTGCATTCTGCATTACCTGAAGTCTCCGAACATTTTTCAAAGGTAGCCCCATGTAGAGAGCATTGCAGTAGTCGAACCTCGAGGTGATAAGGGCATGAGTGACTGTGAGAAGAGACTCCCGGTCCAAATAGGGCCGCAACTGGTGCACCAGGCGAACCTGGGCAAATGTCCTCCTCGCCACAGCCGGAAGATGATGTTCCAGATTTAGCTGTGGATCGAGGAGGACGCCCAAGTTGCGGACCTTCTCCGAGGGGGTCAAAAGCTCCCCCCCCCAGGCTAATGGACGGATAGATCGAAATATCTTTGGGAGGCAGAACCCATAGCCACTCCGTCTTGTTGGGGTTGAGTTTGAGCCTGTTGGCACCCATCCAAACCCTAACAGCCTCCAGACATCGGCACATCACATCCGCTGCTTCACTGAAATGACACGGGGTGGAGATGTAAAGCTGGGTATCATCAGCATACTGATGATATCTCACCCCGTGTTGTCGGATGATCTCAACACAGGGAGAGATTTACCATTGATTTGAGATTGACAAGCTTTGTGGATGATGCCCAGTGTTGCCTCTTCTGAGGGAGAGAAATGGATGCAAGATGTCAATCCATACCATCTCTTTCTGGGACAACATTCTTCTTGCTTTGAAAA
Source organism: Bothrops alternatus (assembly GCA_034064705.1). Lineage (NCBI taxonomy): Eukaryota > Metazoa > Chordata > Lepidosauria > Squamata > Viperidae > Bothrops > Bothrops alternatus. Next base: position 118,763 of record JARGCV010000178.1, on the reverse strand, counting down.
AATAAATTGACTTCCCTCCTTCTTGAAAGGCTGCCACAAAGAAGAGGGGGTCAAATTATTCTCCAAAGCACCAGAGCGCAAGACAAGAAGCAACGGATGGAAATTGACCAAAGAGAGAAGCAACCTGGAACTAAGGAGAAACTTCCTAACAGTGAGGACAAGTAACCAGTGGAACAGCTTACCCACAGAAATCGTGGGCACTCCATCACTGGAGGTTTTTAAGAAGAGACTGGACAGTCACTTGTCTGAGATGGCATAAGTTCTCCTGCTTGAGCAACGGGCTGGACTAGAAGACCTCCAAGGTGCCTTCCAGCTTTATTCTGATTCTGATTCTTCAGCTAACCCATTCCTTCTTCAAATAAGGCAGGAGGACTTATTTTCATCCAGGAAAAAAATGATCTGTGCGAAAATGGAACCGTGTGCAACCGAAGGCGCAAGCTGTACCCTGGCCCACTAATCTCATATTTTGCACTTGGCAATCCAGAGCAACGAAGGCAATTGTCAGGCATCTGTTAAAATGTCCACCTGACGCCAAACCGCTCCACGCTTTATCGTTAACCTGCAACAATTTAGCAGATGTTTCATAAGCACAAAAGGCCCTGCTTTGACCTCTGTTTTATGGCGGGAGCAGCTGGGAAGCCCAAAACCCCGACTTCAAGGCCCGAGTTTAGCATTACAGTCTATAGTGCATCAGTGAACCGTCTGTTACCATTAATGCCAGTTCCACAATTTAATGTGAATTGGTTTTTCAGAAGCTTTCTGAGGAAATATTCTATCTCTTTCCTCCAGGCCACCTGGAGAGAAACAATACTCTCCTTTTCTCTTCCTCAGCCTACACCAGGAGTAGGCAACCTTGGCTCTTTTATGACTGGTGGACTTCAACTCCCAGAATTCCTGAGCCAGCATGGCTCAGCTTGGAAACTCTCCATTTTCCCTCAGCGTGGCTGGCTCAGGAATTCTGGGAGTTGAAGTTCATGAGTCATAAAAGAGCCAAGGTTACCTACCTCTGGCCTAGGCCTAGGCCGCTTTATGACTCGTGGACTTCAACTCCCAGAATTCCTGAGCCAGCATGGCTCAGCTTGGAAACTCTCCCTTTCCCCTCAGCATGGCTGGCTCAGGAATTCTGGGAGTTGAAGTCCATGAGTCATAAAAGAGCCAAGGTTGCCTACCCCTGGCCTAGGCCTAGGCCGCTTTATGACTCATGGACTTCAACTCCCAGCATTCCTGAGCCAGCATGGCTCAGCTTGGAAACCTCTCCCTTTCCCCTCAGCACGGCTGGCTCAGGAATTCTGGGAGTTGAAGTCCACGAGTCCTAAAAGAGCCAAGGTTGCGTACCCCAGCCTACACTGTTACAATTTCCTTTAAAAAACCCCATCTCCTAATCCTCTTGCAGGCAGTCCTCAGCTTACGGCCGCAACTGAGCCCAACATTTCTGTCGCTAAGTGAGACATTTGTCAAGTGAGCTTTTGCCCCCTTTTATGACCTTTCTTGCCACAGTTAAGTGAATTGCCGCAGTTGTTAAGTTCGTCACATGGCTGTTAAGTGATCACGTGACCCCGGGACACTGCAACAGTCTCAAATATGAGTCAGTGGCCAAGCCTCTCAGTTTTTGACCCCTTACAGAATAATAAAGGAGAATCTTTGTAGCTCAGTGTTGAAATTAGGGTGTTGTGATTCCTCGCCAGCCAGTGGACCTGGCAGCTGAGTCTGAGGAATCAGAGGAGGAGGAGGGGCCTGGAGTGACATCAGAGTCAGAGGAAAGCTCTGAGGAGCTCCAAGACTTACAGTTGGACGAGGAGTCTGGCCCCTCTACTCACATTCAGGCTGAAACTAATCAAAGAGAGAAGCAACCTGGAATTAAGGAGAAACTTCCTAACAGTTGGACCATTAACCAGAGGAACAGCTTGCCTGCAGAAATCGTAGGCGCTCCATCACTGGAGGTTTTTAAGAAGAGGCTGGACAGTCACTTGTCTGAGATGGTGTAGGTTCTCCTGCTTGGGCAAGGGGCTGGACTAGAACAGGACTTTTCAACCAGTGGTACGGGTACCACCTGTGGTACATTGGCACCTGGCAGGTGGTACGCGACCATCCTAGAAAGGTAGTAGCGGGGGAGGGAATGAGCTGAGCCGGTGGCAGCACCGCGCAAGCCTGAGCGAGAGATGGCTGGAGCTGCAGGGCTGTCAGGGCTCAGCGGAAGTGCCAGGATCAGTGCCAGGCTCCAGCTGGAGCTTGGTGCTGATCCTGGTGCTTCTGCTAAGCCCTGAAGAAGCAGCAATCAGCTGGAAAGCAGCACTGATCCTGGCGCTTCTGCTGAGCCCAGAAGAAGCGCCGATCAGCTGGAATGTTGCAGCGTCTCCAGGGTCTTGTGATTTACATTCAGATGCTTGGCAACTGATTCATATTTATGATAGTCACAGTGTCCCAGGGTCATGTGAAATGATTCAAAACCTGCTGCAACCACCCAGCAGATGGGGGGGGATAAAAACCAAACACCCCCCACCCCACCCCCCCGCTGCCAATCCTCAGCAGAAAGGCTCACAACAATGAAAGCCTCGGACAGGAGGAAGAGCGCCGCCGGGTGGGCAGGCAGGTGTCTTGCTCGGCTGTTCCTTGGGGGCCACTTTTTCACTGCTATTGTAATTTCAAACAGTCACTAAGTGAACTGTTGTAAGTCAAGGACTACCTGTGCTTTATCACTTCCCCCCCCCTTTTTTTGGTCATCAAGTTTTTGACACCTTGCTAGGTGACTGGTGGTCCTCGGATGTTGCCATATGCTAAAAGTGGTACAATGGGTGAAAAGGTTGAAAAGCCCTGGGCTAGATGACCTCCACAGTCCTATTCTATTCTATTCTATTCTATTCTATTCTATTCTATTCTATTCTATTCTATTCTATTCTATTCTATGCTATGCTATGCTATGCTATGCTATGCTATGCTATGCTATGCTATGCTATGCTATGCTATGCTATGCTATGCTATGCTATTCTTATTTCATTCCATTAAAATCCCACTCCACTCCACTCCACAATATACAATTCTTGGCTCCAAAGCTCTTGAAGAAGCACATTTCAAGAACTGCCACAGGGCAGGAAAGCCACAGCAACAGTCGGCCAACCAACTGAATCAAAAGCCAGTTGGAAACCTAGGAAGCTAATAATTTATTTTCCCCTTTCATGCCGGCTGAGGATCGCTTTCCTTTTCCGAGCTGCTGTCGTGTTATTTAAGGCACCTATTTGGCCATGAATATTCTCTCTATTTTTTTTTCCAGAGGCGCTCCTGCGGTCAAAGTTATTTTGTCCTATTTTCTTTTGTCAACTTGACTAATGTGCCAGCGGAGAGAAACGGTTGGCTTCCATTTGGGCATAATCAGGCATTGATTTGAGAGGTAGGCAGAAGAAAAAAGTTATTCGGAGTAGGGTTCTATGTGTCTGTGTGTCTGTGTGCGTGTGTTACAATTGTGCGGTTGACCTACATGGCGCTTGTGATTGCCTTGAGCAGTTACTTTGCTGGCATTTCTTTCCTCTGAATCCCTTCCAACGAAGTGTTGCAAACACCCTGGTTTGTCTGTGTTTGTCTCAATACGTAGCCATCAAATTGACCAAATTGTTCTGAAAACAACAGGCGAGCAAATCATGGCCTTTTGGGGGGGGCGTGGTGCTTTACAACTCGGCTTTCTTTCTTTAGTTGTTCAAAAGTTAGCATGCCTCAAATAAAGGGATGTGGGGCTGGCAGGCAAGGTGCAATAACCAATATGGGCAAATGGGGAGTTATAGATTCAAGGAGCACCTGAAAAGCTGTAGGACTGCTTTCTTCCAGCATCTTCAGACCACGAATGAGATCTAAAAGATCTAAAAAGTCTCTTTGAACGTAGAACGTAAAAAATGTTAAAACACCTAGGATACGTATAAACCTAAAAACTATTTTTTAATAAATATTTTATTAGGTTTTATATAGGTAAGGAAAAGATAGGGTCAATACAGGTATGAGGAGAATGGGAATTTGGGGTAATATAAGGAAAGGCACAATAATGGGGTTACCCCCCCCCAATACTTACGGGACCGTCTTCTGCCACATACTTCCCTGCGACCGGTGAGAGCGCACAGGGTCGGCCTCCTCCGGGTCCCGTCAGCGAAACAATGTCGGCTGGCGGGCCCTAGGGGGAGGGCTTTCTCTGTTGTGGCGCCCGCCCCCTGGAACCAACTGCCCCCTGAAGTCCGCGTTTCTCCCACGCTCCGGGCCTTCCATAAAAACCTTAAAACTTACCTCTGCCGGCAGGCCTGGGGATGATTGTGGATTGAATGGTGAATATGAGTGGATGTTAGTTTGTTTTTTAGATATTTTTATTTGGACTTGTATTGGAATTTGATGTTTTATATACATGTTGTTAGCCGCTCTGAGTCTCCGGAGAGGAGCAGCATACAAGACCGAATAAAATAAAATAAAATAAAATAAATAAATAACAATCCCAAGCTTTAACAAACAAGCTACCGTCCAGATCTAAATATTAAATAAACATAGTCTGTATAATACTAAACAATTATAAAGATAAAGTTAACTCTAATCATATAACTAAAATTAGATAAGTAAGGAAAATTCCTCTAAAGTTAACTTTAATCATATAACTTTTTTTTTTCTTTTCTCTATCACACAATACCAGGACACGGGGGCACTCCCTAAAGCTTATAGCTAAGAAAGTGAGGACAAATAAAGGGAAATATTTCTTCACCCAGAGGGTCGTTGATTTATGGAATTCACTTCCTGAAGGGGTCGTGACAGCTGTCAGCCTTGACAGCTTCAAGGCAGGGCTAGATAGATTCATGGATGCAAAGTGTATTGGTGGTTATTAAAACAGATGTCCATGTGCCGCCTCTATGTTGGTTGAGGCAGGCAGGATTCCCTTGAGTACCATTTGTTAGGGGTCAAGGGAAAGGGAGGGTTTTGCCTTCTCTTTCTGCTCAAGATCCCCATGTACATTTGGTGGGCCACTGTGTGACACAGAATGCTGGACTCGATGGGCTTTGGCCTGATTCAGCATGGCTCTTCTTATGTTCTTATGTTCTTAACTAAAGTTAGATAAGTAAAATTCCTCTAAATAAATATTCATACTTAATAACATATCAACTAATTCTTAAACTAAAAACTATTGATAAATGTAAGAAAGTTATTCTTTATTTGATCGATAGAATAAGAATTGTATTAATTTAAATAGGAGACAATACATACCAAGCAGGAAAAGAGTAGGAAACATTTAATGTAATAGTTTGAGAGCTGTACTAAAGATATTTGCCATGTTATTGAATTATTGACCTACTCAGCCGCCGCGTTGCTTTTCAAATATTTAAATGTAAAACTAGAAAATCAATAAAGTTTTCTTAAAAAAAAAAGAACGTAGAAAAACAGGTCTGGAAGGGACCTAATAGGTCTTCTAGTCCAACCCCTGGTTCAAGGCGGGAAGCCTTATATCATCCTGGTCAAATGGTTTTCCAGTCTACAGATAATCCTCAATTTACCACAGTTCATTTAGTGACTGTTCGAAGTGATACCACCACTGAAAAAAGTGACTTGTCGCTGTGCTTCACACGTATAACCGTTGCAGCCTCCCCACCATGATCAAAATTCAGATGCTTGGCAACTGATTCGTATTTATGACGGTTTGAAGTGTCCCAGGGTCACGTGATCCCCTTTTGCGGCTTTCTGATAAGCAGTCAATGGAGGAAGCCAGATTCACTTAACAACCGTGTTACTAACTTCACAACTGCAGTGATTCACTTAACAGCTGTGACAAGGGAGGTCGTACAATGGGGCAGAATCCACTTTACAGATGTCTCACATAGCAACAGAAATTTCGGACTCAATTATGGTCGTACGTCAAGGACTACCTGTATTTCTTTCTATCTGTTTTAGGCTGTTTCAGTCTGGCTTATTTCCATAGGCGCAGGCAACCTTGGCTCTTTTATGACTGGTGGACTTCAACTCCCAGAATTCCTGAGCCAGCCATGCTGAGGGAAAGGGAGCGTTTCCAAGCTGAGCCATGCTGGCTCAGGAATTCTGGGAGTTGAAGTCCACAAGTCATAAAGCGGCCTAGGCCTAGCCCAGAGGTAGGCAACCTTGGCTCTTTTATGACTGGTGGACTTTAACTCCCAGAATTCCTGAGCCAGCCATGCTGAGGAGAAAGGGAGAGGTTTCCAAGCTGAGCCATGCTGGCTCAGGAATTCTGGGAATTGAAGTCCACGAGTCATAAAGCGGCCTAGGCCTAGGCCTAGGCCAGAGGTAGGCAACCTTGGCTCTTTTATGACTGGTGGACTTCAACTCCCAGAATTCCTGAGCCAGCCATGCTGAGGAGAAAGGGAGAGGTTTCCAAGCTGAGCCATGCTGGCTCAGGAATTCTGGGAGTTGAAGTCCACGAGTCATAAAGCGGCCTAGGCCTAGGCCTAGGCCAGAGGTAGGCAACCTTGGTTCTTTTATGACTCGTGGACTTCAACTCCCAGAATTCCTGAGCCAGCAATGCTGAGGGGAAAGGGAGAGTTTCCAAGCTGAGCCATGCTGGCTCAGGAATTCTGGGAGTTGAAGTCCACATGTCATAAAAGAACCAAGGTTGCCTACCCCTGAGGTAGACCAATCCAGACACACATCCCTGTCTTCCAAACACCAACACTACAACTCCCAGCTGCCTCTCTGCTCAGCTTTTATGGCCAACCATTGCTAGAAAGAGGACTAAAAGAGACAGGGCAACAGCCTCTTATGTCCTTACTTATATTATAGGTAGTCCTATATTGGTGTTGAGAAGTGAATTTTGCCCAATTTTACAATCTCTCTTGCCACAGTTGTTAAATGAATCACCGCGTTTGTTAAGTGAGGAACACAATTGTTAAGTGCTTGTCAGAAGGTCGCAAAAGGGGATCATGTGACCCAGGGGGAGACTTCAAACATTATAAATATGACTCAGTTGCCAAGCATCTGAATTTGGATCACATGACCCTGGGGCGTGGCTTCCTAATGCCTTCTCCTTTGCCTTTGGAGCCGCCCCATTGCATTCCTCTGTCCTACTCGCTTCTCTTTCCTGCGCATTCGTGCATCCAGGATTTGTCCCAACTGTTCTTCATCACTGTCCAACTCAGGGTCCCAGCACAGCTGTGTCTCAGCCTGAGTTTGAGTAGAGGGGCCAGGCTCCTCGTCCGACTGTAAGTCTTAGAGCTCCTCAGAGCCTTCCTCTGACTCTGATGTCACTCCAGGCCCCTCCTCCTCCTCTGATTCCTCAGACTGGCTGGCGAGGAATCACAACACAACCGTCTTGCTTAGCAACAGAAATTTCGATCTCAATTGTGGTCATAAAATCAAGGATTAGCTGCACCCAGGCAGTTATGACTTAGATGACAATTGATTAGTGAAGTCCTTGGTGCTCTCTGAGTTTGGTTTCCTGGCAGACGTTGTTAAGTGAACCACTACAGTTGTTGATTATGTGGTCGTTAAGCGAATCTGGCTTTCCCACTGAAGGTCATAAAAGGGAGATGACGTGACCCTGCCAATAAAGATGAGGCAGTTGCCAATTGTCCAAGTTTTAATCCCATGACCGTGGGGATGCCACAAAAGTTGTAAGCATGAAAAACAGTCAAAAGTTGCTTTTTCGGTGCCGTTGTAACTTTCAACGCTCACTGAACGGTTGTAAGTCGAGGACTACCTGTATATCAGCAAGATCACGTCGGCTCTGCTACCTGCTAAGGCAGACAATTAGCTAGATCTGGAGGCTGCCGCATGTCGCCAGGCTAAAAATCGATTCTCCAAAGCAGACAACTTTTAATTAACCCACACTCCTTTAGTATTAATTTTGTTTTCTTGCACCTGGCTCCATCCTAACAGTCCACTTTATGCCTCTGGCATGCTTGTTGTTGTTTCCCAACAAGTGGAACTGGGAGATAGGTTCCTTCTAAATCTGAGTCACATTGTGGCTTAGAATGATAATGACTTGATTGAATGATTTAATGCAGGGAAGAGCAACAGTGATGACTAAAGGCCTGGAGGCAAAAACATATGAAGAACCATTGCAGGAATTGAGTATGGCCAGTCTAAAGAAAAGAAGAACTGGGGGTGGGCATGATAGCAGTATTCCAGTATTTGAGGGGCTGCCAAAAAGAAGAGTGGGGGTGAACTTATTTTTCAAAGCACCAGAAGGCAGGACAAGAAATAAATACCAGGCATCAGGCCCAACCTGAAGGCACCTAGCTAATTATGAACACTCAAGAGTTCTGGATCAACAAAGATGATCAGGGGACTGGAGGCTAAAACATATAAGGAATGGTTGCTGGAATTGGGTAGGCCTAGTTTAACAAAGAGAAGGGCGAGGGGGGACATGATAGCAGTGTTCCAATATCTCAGGGGCTGCCCCAAAGAAGAGGGAGTCAAGCTATTCTCCAAAGCACCTGAAGGCAGGAGAAGAAGCAACAGATGGAAACTAATCAAGGAGAGAAGCAACCTAGAACTAAGGAGAAACTTCTTGACAGTGAGAACAATTAACCAGTGGAACAACCTGCCTCCAGAAGCGGTGAATGCTCCAACACTGGACGTTTTTAAGAAGAGACTGAATAGCCATTTGTCCAAAATGGTATAGGATTTCCTGCCTGAGCAGGGGGTTGGACTAGAAGACCTCCAAGGTCCCTTCCAGCTCTTTTCTCATTGAATCACAAGTAGCTTCAACACAATTGTTGAAGGCCCTCGAATCTGGTCTTTAAGGAAGGACGAGAGAGAAATCACAGGTAAAATAGTGAGAGTTGGGTAGTCTAATATTGCATCCTTCCCCCAAATTAATATTTTCCCCTGCAAAATAACTTATACAAATGAACAGCAACAACCGAAAAGATATTCCTAAGTGTGCCACCACATGTTAAAAAAAAAATGCACAGGGTAATCTTTAGCGGTTTTTTGTCCATTAGCTGTAGCATCCAGGGGTTCTCAACCTTGGCAACTTTAAGACTTGTGGACTTCAACTCCCAGAATTCCTCAGCCAGCTTTGCTGGCTGAGGAATTCTGGGAATTGAAGTCCACAAGTCTTAAAGTTGCCAAGGTTGAGAACCCCTGATTTCTAGGGGGGAAAAAAGCTTCAGCATTGATCCTTTCTGGAAATCTGCTCTTCAAACTCACACAAGTGAAGATAAATGTAACCCTTTTCTTCTCATTCATCTCTACCACCTCTGTGCCTCAATAAATTTCTATTATAGTTCTGCTGCCATCCAGCGATAGGATTTCCTTAGTGAACTTGTCTTACGCAGCACTTTACCAAGAAAAGAGAGTGCTTTAAGAGATCAGGATTCGAAAATACCTTCTCTTCCATCCGCGTCTTTTCAAGAGCTGCTGTGGTTCACTTAAGAGTTGGGTTAAAAAGGCCAAATCTGTAATATTCTGTGTAACGGTAAAGTAATGTTCCAAGGGAGGGTTATTAGGGGGGGAAAATCAGCACCATTCAGGCATAAGAAGAAAGTATAAGTAGACTTTTTAAAAATATATATCTTTTTTTTCCAGAAAAAAAAACAAGAGCACTTAAAAAGTGAAGGGAAATACGCACATCTTAGTGAGGAACGATTATTCTTAGCGATAATACATCTTTTATTGATTGGGGTGGGGGTGAAAGCATCACAGGCAGTTAGTCGCCCAACCCAGTAAACTGAGATCCAGCAAATTCACACATAGTAGGTATATACTAACAGTAGCCAGTGCTAGACATGCCTACTGTTAACCTTGACTGGGTTTTTATTATTATTATTGTTGTTATTATTATTATTATTATTATTATTATTATTATTATTATTATTATTATTTATTAAATTTCTATACCGCCCCTCTCCCGAAGGACTCGGGGCGGTTTACAGCCTTAAAATTTAAAAAACATATAAATGTACAAAATTAAAATATTTAAAAATAAATTAAACAAATTAGGCCATAAAATCCCATATAAAACCCAATATATACAAATCCTAAAATCCTAAAAATTACAAAAATCCTTTCTTTTGAAAAGAAAGAGGAGGAAGACGGGGAGGGGGAAGAGGAGAGGAGGAGGAAGAAGAAGAAGGAGGAGGAGGAGGAGGAGGAGGAGGAGAAGGAGAAGGAGAAGGAGAAGGAGAAGGAGAAGGAGAAGGAGAAGGAGAAGGAGAAGGAGAAGGAGGAGGGAGGAGAAGGAAGAGGAGGAGGAGGAGGAGGAGGAGGAGGAGGAGGAGAAGAAGAAGAAGAAGAAGAAGAAGAAGAAGAAGAAGAGGAGGAGGAGGAGGAGGAGGAGGAGGGGGGGGAGGAGGAGGAGGAGGAGGGAGGAGGAGAAGGAGGAGGAGGAGGAGGAGGAGGAGAAGAAGAAGAAGAAGAAGAAGAGGAGGAGGAGGAGGAGGGGGAGGAGGGGGGAGGAGGAGGGAGGAGGAGGAGGAGGAGGAGGAGGAGGAGGAGGAGGAGGAGGAGAAGGAATGTTCCTCTCCTCTCTCACTGTAAGGGTTTTATGCTGAGGGCCAAAACAAATTGAATATTGACTAAATGGGGGGGGGAGAGAGAGAGAGATCCTCTCTCTTGTTATTGTATCTTCTTAATAGCATTTGATCGTGTTCATCTTGGTTAAGGTCTCCTTCCAAACAGCATCCTCTGATTCTCTCTGATTATCTGACCAATGGGCGCCGTGTCCAGGAGGCGATTTTCAGAAAGTCAGATTGATCTACTTATACGACGTGGCAGGACATCAGAGCATCCCGATTCCGTGGGTCTTGATTGAAATTTTCCAGGCTACAGAAGAGGCCTCCTCTTTTCACAAGCTTTCCATTGAAGCTCTTTGTCATGTTGGCTACACAAAACAAATTAATATTTTAACAGGACGAGGCAAAGTCCAGAAATATTGTTTACATGAAATAAAAGATGATGAAGCATTGCTGTTGGCTGGAACGCATTTTTTTCGCCCCCTAAAGTTGATAGAGATGGGAAGAGACTAGAAGAAAGAAATTAAACAACAATCGCCCTGAAAAGAGATAGGGTGAAATAAGAAAAGAATGAAGGAATCAGTTGAAGAAGCCGGCTGGATTGATGGCAGACTCCACTTCATCCCTTCACCCCTTGTTCTCTGCTCTCTACCTGTCCATCTTACTTTTTTGGGTAATCAGATAGCAATCATGGTTCTCATTGTTTGTTTTCTTGTTCTATGATCTTACTTCTGTTCACACTCCCCCCACCATTTCTTCCTTTTTATTCGTCTAAGCTCCATAGAGTCGCCCAAGGCGAGATAGATGGCAAACAGTTTAATAAACAATCAAACAAACTAATAATATTGAAGCTTAGAATCAGGAAAATTGGAGTCCCCATCCTACAAAGCGGAACGGACAAATAGATGACCTCCAAGGTCCCTTCCAACTTTATTATTATTATTGATCACCGCACAGTCAGCCAGATGTTCAGACTGGATTTGGCATTTTTGTCTATCTATCGAGCCCTTACCCAGGACCTAGGATAGGCAGATGTGGATGTTTGATGGTATTACAGATCTCGTTGCAGGATGGAAGCAGTTCCTAGTAAGGCTGCCTTTTGCAATTGACTAATGGCGAATTTGTCAATGCCGATGATGGTGTTCAAGTGGTGCTCCAGTTGTTTTGGGATTGCACCCATGGCGCTTATTACTATTGGTACTAGTAAACATTATTATTATTATTATTATTATTATTATTATTATTATTATTATTATTATTATTATTATATTCCTTGCAGACAGCTGGTCATTTGCCTTCTTTTAGAGAGTCACTGAGGCCACTTGGAGGTTTGTCTGTGTCCAAGTGGCCTTAACAACTCTCTAAAAGGATGCAGATGACCAGCTGTTTGCAAGAAGTGTAACTCTTTCCATTCGCCACCATTCAATCAGAGCTTGAAGAAGCTTCTTGGATGAGAAGCGAAACGTCTTCAAAAAAAAAAAAAGCAAGAAAGTCCAGTTTCCTCCTGAAAAAGCATCACATGCTTATCATTGATAACTGCTATACTAAACATGTCCAGCTGTTGAGAAGGGAAAGTTATCAAGGTAAGACTCCATTTCGGGAAAAGATCGTAACCCACGATTTGAAAGGACACCCAAGCACAGTTTGTAGAGCTACAGGGAAGAGACCTCTGGTGATGCAAAAACCCTCTTTAAAGTTCATCTTTTTCTACCAAGGGCATTCTTTTCTGCTCCCTTCTTTGCCTATTCCATCCATGTTTTACATCTCCCAAGTCAAGACCCAAGTCAACTTATCTTTGCCTCTTCTTGGCCTTAGTTGTCCACCCCAATTTCTTATTTTGTTCCTCATCACCCGACACTTGCTCTTCATATGAGAGGAAGGCATCACTGTCCACAGCTGCTCTGCCCAGCATAAAAACCAGGAGACGCTGAGTTCTAGTCCCGCCTTAGCTGTGAAAGCTGGCTGGATGACTTTGGGCCAATCACCAGGAGACGGTGAATTCTAGTCCCGCCTTAGCCCTGAAAGCTGGCTGGATAACTTTGGGCCAATCACCAGGAGATGGTGAGTTCTAGTCCCGCCTTAGCCCTGAAAGCTGGCTGGATGACTTTGGGCCAATCACCAGGAGATGGTGAGTTCTAGTCCCGCCTTAGCTGTGAAAGCTGGCTGGATGACTTTGGGCCAATCACCAGGAGACAGTGATTTCTAGTCCCGCCTTAGCCCTGAAAGTTGGCTGGATGACTTTGGGCCAATCACCAGGAGATGGTGAGTTCTAGTCCCGCCTTAGCCCTGAAAGCTGGCTGGACGACTTTGGGCCAATCACCAGGAGATGGTGAGTTCTAGTCCCGCCTTAGCTGTGAAAGCTGGCTGGATGACTTTGGGCCAATCACCAGGAGACGGTGAGTTCTAGTCCCGCCTTAGCCCTGAAAGCTGACTAGATGACTTTGGGCCAATCACCAGGAGACGGTGAGTTCTAGTCCTGCCTTAGCCGTGAACACTGGCTGGATGACTTTGGGCCAATCACCAGGAGACAGTGATTTCTAGTCCCGCCTTAGCCCTGAAAGCTGGCTGGACGACTTTGGGCCAATCACCAGGAGACAGTGAGTTCTAGCCCCGCCTTAGGCATGGAGGCCAGCTGGTGACTTTCGGCTAATGACTCTTTCTCAGCCCAACCCATCTCACAGAGTTGCTTTGTTGTTGTGTGGCGAAAATAGAAGGCGGAAGGAGTTTTGGATCCATTTGCCTCCTTGAATTATTTGGTAAAAATAATAAAGGCAGGATACAAACAGATCAAATAAATGAATAAAAAAAAAGATCTCTTTACCTATACAATATTTCTCCATGATTGTGGAAACAGGGTAGAGTGTCTTTCTGTCCTGGGTTCAACCCTGTTCCAAAGATTGGGCACCATTTCATTACAGTTTGTCCCTTCTTTTAACTGCCGTGCCAAAAGGCTGCTGGTTTTTTTTTTTTTTGTAAATGAAAAAATTCTTTTATTAAAACAATCAGCATTGAACATAAAATCATAGTATGCATCAATCAATCATCATAGCACCTGATATACATCACTAAGTATTAATCTTTATAAACGTCTGGTTTGGTAAACATTTTTCACTCCGCACATCAAGCCTCAACTAAACGCCTGTTGCAATTTATTTGCTTGGTGTTTCTCTTTTCTATAGTCTATCCACAGTTCCTAGTCTATCACATATTATTCATCTCAGTATTAGTACAATCTTTTATGATCCCTAACCAAAAATCCTGAGGTAGAAATTCAGTATCCTGAGGTAGAAATTCAGTACGCTTTCCCATTATTAAAGTAATCAACATGAAATCTGGGTTCATATTAATAAGCTGTCTTCATAAGACCCGAAAATACAGCTCTTGTATATGGTCTATCTACATTCATACAATCAGCATTGAACATAAAATCATAGTATGCATCAATCAATCATCATAGCACCTGGTATACATCACTAAGTGTTAATCTTTATAATCGTCTGGTTTGGTAAACATTTTTCACTCCGCACATCAAGCCTCAACTAAACGCCTGTTGCAATTTATTTGCTTGGTGTTTCTCTTTTCTATAGTCTATCCACAGTTCCTAGTCTATCACATATTATTCATCTCAGTATTAGTACAATCTTTTATGATCCCTAACCAAAAATCCTGAGGTAGAAATTCAGTATCCTGAGGTAGAAATTCAGTACGCTTTCCCAATATTAAAGCAATCAACATTAAATCTGGGTTCATATTAATAAGCTGTCTTCATAAGACCCGAAAATACAGCTCTTCTATATGGTCTATCTACATTCATACAATCAGCATTGAACATAAAATCATAGTATGCATCAATCATCATAGCACCTGATATACATCACTAAGTATTAATCTTTATAATCATCTGGTTTGGTAAACATTTTTCACTCCGCACATCAAGCCTCAACTAGACGCCTGTTACAATTTATTTGCTTGGTGTTTCTCTTTTCTATAGTCTATCCACAGTTCCTAGTCTATCACATATTATTCATCTCAGTATTAGTACAATCTTTTATGATCCCTAACCAAAAATCCTGAGGTAGAAATTCAGTATCCTGAGGTAGAAATTCAGTACGCTTTCCCAATATTAAAGCAATCAACATGAAATCTGGGTTCATATTAATAAGCTGTCTAAGAAGTAATTGTAATGGGAATCAACAAGACCTTTTTTTTTTTTTTGCTAAGTGGCATTAGGGCTCATAAAGAATCTCTCAAGTAGCTTTATTTCTTTGCTCCTTTTGAGTTAAATGATTACGGCTACTATTTCTGTATAAACTTTAATTAAGAAGGAGGGCTTGAGCCTGGAGCAAAGCTGGTAATGGGAGAGAAAAAGATTTCTAACAGAATGCAGGAGAATGCAAGTTTTCAACATGGCAGCCAAGGTCGTTCCATCTCAACGCACCCACCTGGACGCCAAATTTTCATTCCCCCCCCCTTTATCCCCAAATTCAGCAACTTCCATGCCTTTGTGAATGTAGCCAGACTTCCTAGATCTTTATAACATCCTCATTGCATTGTTTCTCTCTCTCCCTCCCTCCCTCTCCCTCTCTCTCTCCTTCCCTCTCCCTCTCTCCCTCCCTCTCTCTCCCTCTCTCTCCCTTTCTCTCTCTCCTTCCCTCCCTCTCCCTCTCTCTCTCCTTCCCTCTCCCTCTCTCCCTCCCTCTCTCTCCCTCTCTCTCCCTTTCTCTCTCTCCTTCCCTCTCTCTCTCCCTCTCTCTCCCTCCCTCTCTCCCTCCCTCTCTCCCCCTCTCTCTCCCTCTCCCTTCCTCTCTCTCCTTCTCTCTCTCCCTCCCTCCCTCCCCCCCTCTCTCTCTCCCTCCTTCTCTCTCTCCCCCTCCCCCTCCCTCTCCCTCTCCCTCTCTCTCTCCCCCCTCCCCCCCTCTCTCTCTGCACATCTGTCTGTGTCCATGACAGATACTGCTCTTTAAGTATAAGCTTCTTTCAGGCCTTACAATTCTCCAGCTATTGAGTGGCTTGAGCTAGACCAGTTAAGTTGACGCTCTGTCACAGAAAAGCATATGACAGGTTTTGTTTCAACTCACAGTATGTGCGTTCAAAGTACTTAAAAAAAAATCATTTGAAACTTGTGCACCGAAGGACATCTTATTTTAACTGGCATGTGACAGATTGACTTCATCACCCAGGGGTGGCCTTCTCCTTCTCCTCCTCCTCCTCCTCCTTCTTCTCCTTCCAATTCTGAGAGTTGAAACGCATTCCCACATTTCTCCACGTAGCAATTTCTTGAAGCATTTTCCCAGCCTCACTTTTCAAGACGCAGAAAAATCAGGCGAAGAGAGAAAATGGCTATTTCCTCCTGTACACATCAGGTGTACTGTAAATGTTACGCATTTGCTGTAAATATTTTCCATCGTCTTTTATGATCCTCCTTCAGGTGGAAGAAGCAGAAAAGATTCTTCAAAAGGCCAATTCATGTACCTTGGCACCCTTTCTATCTGAAGCGCTGTTGGTTCTCCTTGATGGAATCAAAAAAAAAATGGAACATTTGGAGACACTAAATCTACCCATGCTTTAAGAAGAATGAAATGGTTTTACCTCATCTAATGAACAACCTGACAGCCTCTCTTTGGGGACCTGATTTATAGGAACACAACTGCCTTGTTACAATTGTGTCTGAAATTGTAGCTCCTTCGTGGCCATTTTGTTCTTGTCAAGGCGATGAATTATTATTTCGCATTCCCTGCAAAAAAAAAAAAATTGCTCAGAGGGACTGTGATTTGGTAACCTGGCCTGATAAATTAAAAATAAGAACAGTGCATTTTTCTAAACACTGACGGAAACCTCAGAGGGAGACCCAACTACATATTACACACCTTTTGTGCAAGGCAGCTGCTGAGAGGAAACAAGATGTTAAAGCTGGATGCTTTACAAAGAATTGCCAAACAAGAAAAGCTAGAAAAGAACAGACATCAACCAAGATCGCTGTCAAACGTCTTCTCCAGCACCACAATTTGAAAACATGTTCTTTGGCACTCAGCCTTCCTTATGGCCCAGTTCTCTCAGCCATACATAATTACTGCGAAAACCGTAGCTTTGCAGAATAGAATAGCATAGAACAGCATAGCATAGCATAGCATAAAGAATAGAATAGAATAGAATAGAATAGAATAGAATAGAATAGAATAGAATAGAATAGAATAGAATGGAATGGAATGGAATGGAATGGAATGGAATGGAATGGAATGGAATGGAATGGAGTAGAATAGAATGGAATAGAATAGAATAGAATAGAATAGAATAGAATAGAATAGAATAGAATAGAATAGAATAGAATAGAATAGAATAGAATAGAATAGAATAGAATAGAATAGAATAGAATAGGATGGGATGGGATGGGATGGGATGGGATGGGAGGGGAGGGGATGGAGTAGAGTAGAGTAGAGTAGAGTAGAGTAGAGTAGAGTAGAGTAGAGTAGAGTAGAGTAGAGTAGAGTAGAGTAGAATAGAATAGAATAGAATAGAATAGAATAGAATAGAATAGAATAGAATAGATCTGGAAGGGACCTTGGAGGTCTTCTAGTCCAGCCCCCCTTGCTTAAAAACCATCAGTGATGGAGCACCCACGATTTCTGAAGGCAAGCTGTTCCACTAGTTGATTGTCCTCACTGTTAGGAAGTTCCTCCTTAATTCTTTTATTGCTTCTCTCTTTGGTCAGTTTCCAACCATTGTTTCTTGTCCTGCCCTCTGGTGCTTTGGAGAATAATTTGACCCCCTCTTCTTTGTGGCAGCCCCTCAAATACTGGAATACTGCTATCATGTCACCCCTATTTCTTCTTTTCTTTAGGCTAGCCAAACCCAAGTCCTGCAGCCGTTCTTCCTATGTTTTAGTCTCCAGACCTTTGATCATTTTAGTTGCTCTTCTCTGAACTTTTTCCAAAGTCAAAACATCTTTTTTGTAGTATGTTGACCAAAATTGGTTGCAGTATTCCAGGTGTGGCCTCACTAGGGTTTCATGAAGCAGTACTGATACTTCACGTGATCTTGATTCCATGCCTCTGTTTATACAACCCAGGATTGTATTAGATTTGTGGTTTCTGCTGCACACTGCTGGCTCATAGCCAAGTGATCGTCCACTAGGACTCCAAGGTCCCTCTCACAGTTACTGCTTTTGAGCCAGGTCTCCCCTCATCTGTACTCGTACCTTTGATTTTTCCTGCCTAAATGTAAAAGTTTGCTTTTCTCCATATTAAAATTAATTTTGTTGGATAGGGCCCGTTGTTCGAGTTTGTCAAGATCTTTTGGGATTCTGAGGTTGTCTCCTGGGGTGTTGGCTATTCCTGCCAGGTTAGTGTCATTGCAAATTTGATGAGTTCCCCTTCTATTCCTGTGCCTTGATTCAAAAAGTTTGTGCGCATCAATCCTTTTAAAAAAAACACATTATTTATATGCTGCCCATTTCATCAGGTTCTAGATTAATAAATGTTGTTGTTAGTTGTGAAGTCGTGTCTGACCCATCGTGACCCCATGGACAATGTTCCTTCAGGCCTCCCTGTCCTCTACCATTTTCTGGAGTCCATTTAAGCTCATGCCTCCTGCTTCAGGGACTCCATCCAGCCCTCTCATTCTCTGTCGTCCCCTTCTTCTCTTGCCCTCCATCTTTCCCCACATTAGGCTCCTCTCCAGGGAGTCCTTCCTTCTCATTAGGTGGCCAAAGGACTTGAGTTTCGACTTCAGGATCTGGCCTTCTAAAGAGCAGTCGGGGTTGATCTCCTCTAGGACTGACCGGTTTGATCGCCTTGCAGTCCAGGGGACTCGCAGGAGTCTTCTCCAGCACCAGAGTTCAAAGGCCTCCATTCTTTGGCGCTCAGCCTTTCTTATGGTCCAACTTTCACAGCCACACATTGCAACTGGGAAAACCATGGCCTTGATTATACGTACTTTTGTTGGCAGGGTGATGTCTCTGCTTTCTAGTACGCTGTCTAGATTTGCCATACCTTTCCTCCCCAGAAGCAAGCATCTTTTAATTTCTTTCCTGCAGTCCCCATCTGTGGTGATCTTGGAGCCTAGGAAGATAAAATCTGTCACTAATCAATGCATGCTGGGACACAATTCCAGAATAGAGCACTCCTCTCCCACAAATTAAGAAGTACCAACCAACCTCCAATTTCTTTGGCTGCAGTCCCCATCTGTGATGATCTTGGAGCCCAGGAAGAAAAAATCTGTCAAACCTCCATTTCGTCCCCATCTATTTGCCAGGAATTGAGAGGGCCGGATGCCATGATCTTCGTTTTCTTAATGTTGAGTGGACCAGAAGAATGCTCTGGATATAATTTACTTAGACTTCAGTAAGGCATTTGACAAAGTAGACCACAACTTGACAAAATAGAAAAATGCGGGTTAGACAGCATCACCACCAGATGGATCCGTAGCTAGCTGACCGGCCGTATTCAGTGTGTGCTCCTCAATGGAACTGCGTCTACATGGAGGGAAGTGTGTAGTGGGGTGTCCCAGGGCTCTGTTCTGGGCCCAATGCTCTTCAACATCTTCAGCAACGATTTGGACGAGGGGATAGATGGGGAACTCATCAAATTTGCAGACGACACCAAGCTGGCAGGAATAGCCAACACTCCAGAAGACAGGCTTAGGATACAGGAGGACCTGGACAGACTTGAACACTGGGCGCTATCTAACAAAATGAAATTCAGTGGTGAAAAAAGTAAGGTTCTACATTTAGGCAAGAAAAACCAAATGCACAGGTATAGTATACGGGGTACCTTGCTCAATAGTAGTAACTGTGAGAGGGACCTCGGAGTCCTAGTGGACGATCCCTTAAATAGGAGCCAGCCGTGTGCAGCAGCTGCCAAAAAAGCCAACCCAGTGCTAGGGTGCATTAACAGAGGGATAGAATCAAGATCACGTGAAGTATTAATACCACTTTACAATGCCTTGGTAAGGCCACACTTGGAATACTGCATCCAGTTTTGGTCACCACGATGTAAAAAAGATGCTGAAACTCTAGAAAGAGTGCAGAGAAGAGCAACAAAGATGATTAGGGGACTGGAGGCTAAACCATATAAGGAACGGTTGCTGGAATTGGGTATGTCTAGTTTAACGAAGAGAAGGACAAGGGGGGACATGATAGCAGCCTTCCAATATCTCAGGGGCTGCCCCAAAGAAGAGGGAGTCAAGCTATTCTCCAAAGTGCCTGAAGGCAGGACAAGAAGCAACGGATGGAAACTGATCTAGGAGAGAAGCAACCTAGAACTAAGGAGAAACTTCCTGACAGTGAGAACAATTAGCCAGTGGAACAACCTGCCTCCAGAAGCTGTGAATGCTCCAGCACTGGAAGTTTTTAAGAAGAAACTGGACAGCCATTTGTCCAAAATGGTATAGGGTTTCCTGCCTGAACAGGGGGTTGGACTAGATGACCTCCAAGGTCCCTTCCAACTTTATCATTACTATTATTATCATTACTATTATTATCATTACTACTATTATTATTATTAGTATTATTATTATTATTATTATTATTATTATTATTATTAAGCCAACTTTTGCACATACATACATTAATATAGCTTTGGCTATATGGACCTTTGTCGGCAAGGTGATGTCTCTGCTTTTTTTTTTTTGTCCTGCTACCTGCCATCTAGTAGCTGTCTTTAGTACATGAGCATCAGAGGAGACTGAATATGAATTAAATCAGCCCAAAGCAGGAAACAAACTGTGACTGCAGATAACGTATTCAAAGAAAAATGTTACCACTTCCTAAAATAGAAAGTCTTAGGCTTGAAAGGAGAAGAGAGCGGATAAGGTGAATGAACAAAATCAAGGAGAACCTTTGACTGTAATGGAATAACAGAATTGGAAGGGACCTTGGAGGTCATCTAGTCCAGCCCCCTGCCCAAGCGGTAAACCGTATACAATTTCAGACAAGTGGCTGTACAGTCTCTTCTTAAAAACCTCCAGTGAGGAAGCACTCACAATTTCTGAGGCCCAGCTGATTAATTCTTCTAAGATTAATTGTTCTAACTGTCAGGAAATTTCTCCTTAGTTCTAGGGTGCTTCCCTCCTTGCCTTTATAAGAGCTCCAATTTATCACTAGAGAGAATTCAAAATGGAACATATTTAACCATACAAACACCAGGCCTCAGGCCCGACCTGATGGCACCTAGCTAATTATGAACACTCAAGAGTTCTGGATCAACAAAGATGATCAGGGGACTGGAGGCTAAAACATATAAGGAACGGTTGCTGGAATTGGGTAGGTCTAGTAGTTTAATAAAGAGACGGATGAGGGGGGACATGATAGCAGCCTTCCAATATCTCAGGGGCTGCCCCAAAGAAGAGGGAGTCAAGCTATTCTCCAAAGTGCCTGAAGGCAGGACAAGAAGCAATGGATGGAAACTCATCAAGGAGAGAAGCAACCTGGAACTAAGGAGAAACTTCCTGACAGTTAGAACAATTAACCAGTGGAACAACCTGCCTCCAGAAGCCGTGAATGCTCCAACACTGGAGGTTTTTAAGAAGAGACTGGACAGCCATTTGTCTCAAATGATATAGGGTTTCCTGCCTGAGCAGGGGATTGGATTAGCTGACCTCCAAGGTCCCTTCCAATTATTATTATTAATATTATCTTTTATTCATTAGACATGAATCTCAGTCAACTGAACATTCAAGTTGGCTGGCATTGATGGTTGATACGGGTTGCTACCAGCATCCTAGGTGTCAACCAGGTACCTCTATTATTATTATTATTATTATTATTATTATTATTATTATTATTATTATTATTATTATTATTATTATTATTATTATTATGGATCATCGCATAGTCAGCCAGATGTTCAGACTGGATTTGGCATTTTGTCTACCTATCTAGTCCTTACCCAGGACATTATTATTATTATTATTATTATTATTATTATTATTATTATTATTATTATTATTATTATTATTATGGATCATCGCATAGTCAGCCAGATGTTCAGACTGGATTTGGCATTTTGTCTACCTATCTAGTCCTTACCCAGGACATTATTATTATTATTATTATTATTATTATTATTATTATTATTATTATTATTATTATTATTATTATTATTATTATTATTACAGCTTTTGAATGATCATCTCAAATAGAATTCTCTGCAGTAACACAATCCAGATGCAGACACCAGGGACGCAGAGGGAGAATGGATATAGCTGTAGGCAGCAGCTATAAAGCTGTGGATATTCGCTCTGGAGATGAAACAGCCAAATGAAATCCCTTGGTAACAGAAATATGGAAAATAGCTGTCAGATCACTGGGTCTAGCTTGCTTGTATTCTTAATAAGGAATGACAGCAGTTCATTAAGCTTTTATGAAAGATCTTTGGCTGTTCTGAATGAAGTCATCAGAATTGAATTAGGGTTCTTTGGCATGCAAAAACCAAATTGTCTGTTTTCAAATTGTCTGTCCAGTCTTGCTAAAATAGCAATAGCACTTAGACTTATATACCGCTTCGTAGTGCTTTCTCTAAGTGGTTTACAGAGTCAGCATGTTGATCCCCCAAAAATCTGGGTCCTCATTTTACCGACCTCGGAAGGATGGAAGGCTGTGTCAACGTTGAGCCGGTCGGGAATGAACTGCTGGCAGTGGGCAGAATTAGCTGGCAATGCTGCACTCTAACGACTGAGCTGCCACAGTTAGATAGCAACAGTTAGAGCACTTAGACTTATATCCTGCTTTGCAGCCCTCTCTAAGCCGTTTGCAGAGTCAGCGTACTGCCCTCAACAATCTGGGTTCTCATTTTATTGGGAAGGATGAAAGGCTGAGTCAACCTTGAGCTGGTCAGGATTGAACTCCTGGCAGTGGGCAGAGTTAGCCTGCAATACCGCATTCTAACTACTGCACCACCACAGCTAAAATCTAATTTAAACCAGTTAATTCATCCCCGCTGCATTTATAGGCATGTCCAGCCTTCCCACAATCAGGAAATCCTTTGTACATCGTCTTTTCTGCTTATAAGTCCGTCAAGCATCCAACATGGCACTTCTGGGGCCTTCAGATTATTTAAAGTATGTTCTTGAACATGTAAAGTGGATGCAGTTATATTAATTTGCATTCATCCCGTGTTTGCAAATTTCTCATAATATCTCTTGAAATGTGAGAGGCTGATAAGTATTTTTTTTAAAAGCTTTGCCCCAAAATGACAGGTTTGCAAATCTTTTCCACAACATAACACAGACCTTGAAGGTCATCTAGTCTAACCCCCTGCTCAAGCAGGAAACCTTATACCATTTCGGACAAATGGCTGTCCAGTCTCTTCTTAAAAACCTCCAGCAATGGAGCATTCACCACTTCTGGAAGCAGGTTGTTCCACTGGTTAATTGTTCTAACTGTCAGGAAATTTCTCCTTAATTCCAGGTTGCTTCTCTCCTTGATTGGTTTCCATCCATTGTTTCTTGTCTTGCCTCCAAACAAAGGATACATCCCTTTGGAATTTGTGAGACACCAGAAAGCAAGTGATCAAACAAAAGACACCGATTTTATGTGAGACCTGAACTGTTAAAAAAACATTAATTTTAAAATATATATTCCACAAGTGGCAAATTTATGGGTTACATCATTCCTTCCCAGTGGGGGAAACTTGCAAAACTTTCAGAATATGGAGTCTATTGTTTAGCACTGAAAAGATAAGTTTGTGCATATCTAAAGAAATGGCCTTGGCTAAGAAGGGGAAAAAACATTTTTCTAAGATTACAAAAGAGGCCTAGAACTGCCAGGTTAAAAGTGCTAAGCTCCCCTTTTAAAATGCTAATAATGAAGGTGACATTATTATTATTATTATTATTGGGGAAGCTGCATTGCAAAATTCAGCGAATCATGAATTTCAAATAACAATCTAGCTCAGTGTCAAATGCAAATTGAACAAATATCTTTTCCATTCCTAGAAAATATATTCAAATAGATTCATATGTAAATGATTTCATCTCTAAGGAATGAGAATTGCCCATAACCCAGTGATGGCAAACCTTTTAGAGACCGAGTGCCCAAACTGCAACCCCAAACCCACTTATGCATCATCGGGTGCCGGGTGGGAGTGGCCCATTGGGTGGGCGTGGCTGCGGTGGTAATGGCAGACTGGGTGGGACTAAAAAGTTCAATCAATCAATTCCAACTTTGCAAGATCTTTTTTTTTTCCCCTGAGAAATTGAAATTGATTGATTGAACCTTTTCTTTTTTTGTACACGGTGGCGGAAGCCTAAAGTGGAAAGGTTTTATAAAACCCAGCTGAAGGCCTAGGACTGGGGCGATGGCGCACGTGCCCACAGATAGGGCTCTGAGTGCCGCCTCTGGCACCCGTGCCATAGGTTCACCACCACTGCCATAACCCATTCTAAGAACCAGTAGCATTAAACAACTCTTATCTTATTATGGATGCATTGGAATTACAGGGAAACCTCACCTTATGACCACAATTTCAATTGTAAGTCATGACAGTCGTCAAATCAAGACACCTAACATTGATCAGAGTTACCATTTTTACATTGGTTGTTAAGTGAATCACAGGGTTGTAAGTCCACATCAATTCTCCTGAATGGAAGATTTGCCAGAAACCAGCAAAAAAAAAAAAAAAACAATATTGCAAATTATTGTGTGACATAAATGTGAGCCAATTGCCAAGCGCTCAAAATGTAACACAATGTAAATGTGAACATGGGGAGGTATGCAGCATTTTATAATGGCCACAAGTGCTTTACAGTCCATAAAACACCTTTTCTGAGTACATTATAACTCCAAACATTTGCATTAAGTTGCTGGTCATAAGTTGAGGACTTACGACCAGTTGTGCACCATTCATGTTGGAGAATTCATATTACAAGTAGTAATATGAGTGGGTATAGTTTTATTGTTTTTTATATTGTATATTATTATTTTAACTAATTTATATTTTGTACTTGTATTATTTGCTGTGAGCCGCCCTGAGTCTGAGGAGAAGGGCGGCATATAAGTCAAAATAAAGTAAAGTAAAGTAAGTCCTTGACTTACAGCCATTTGTTCAGTGGCCATTTGAAGCTACAATGGCACTGAAAAAGGTGACTTAGGACTGTCTTTCACAATTATGATCTTTGAAGCATTCCCCTGGTCACATGATTGACCCCTGGCATGTATTTATGATGGTTTCTGTGTCCCGGGGTTATGTGACCTTTGCAATCGTCTGTTGATATTCATTGTTGGAATGTATTTCTATGCAACAACTACAGTAGTATTCAGCCAGTAGATGGCAATGTTTAAAAGTTTGGATCTATACTATATAACTCTATGTTCTTTTGTTCTAAGTAGAGTTTCCTGTTTCCTAGTCCAGTTCTGCAGTTGAGCGGTAAAGCACATGGTGACTGTACTTTTTGCTCTGTGGTGCTATAAGTAAACAGAATTTCTAATACCTTCTGATACACAAAGTCAGTGGGGAAGCCAGATTTACTTAGCAAGCGTGTTACTAACTGAAAAACCACAGCGATTCCCTTAACATCTGCGCCAAGAAAGGTCATAAAATGGGGCAAAAACTTATTTAATCAATGTCTCACTCAGCAATAGAAATTTTGGACTCAATTCTGGTCGTAAGTCATAGACGACCTGTATCTTTGGCTTATTTCTTGTTCATCTTGAGAAGCAAGCTTTGGCCATTTGTCTGTCTTGGCCAATTGACCTGTGCGACATTTGCGAGCCATCATCCAAGTCTTAGCAGCTGGATTGGAAGCTTCATTTTCCTAACAGTGAACAGAAGCTGCTTTTGGAAGTAAATTTGGCACTCTAGGGGCAGCCATTAATATGAGGTGAAGGCAGGTTCTGCTGTTTCCCCCCCCCCTTTCAAATAACTGATGGAGTATCCCCTCTTTTGAAGTCAGCCCTGAATTATGGATTTCTTCTCTCATCCCCATTGCTCAGCTGGCTGCCTCAGTCATTAAGCTGTCCTAAAGATCTGTTAGCTAGCTCTGACTGCCAGTCATATATCATAACTTAGGGTGAGCTGTGATCAGACATAAATTGATTGGAAGACTCGTGTGTTCAGAAGTTGGGCAAACTAGCCTGCTGTTGGTGATAGAAAGAAAAAAAACACCCAGTAAGAATCCCTAATCTAAATCTGTTAAATTTTAACAGTGAAAGAAAGCAAACCTTTCTTTCTTTCTTCCTTCCTTCCTTCCTTCCTTCCTTCCTTCCTTCCTTCCTTCCCTTCCTTCCTTCCTTCCTTCCACTTTATTTTCTCCCTCCCTCCTTCCTCTTTCCTAGAAAGACCTACAAAGTTCCTTCCAAAGTCCCTATTATTCTTTTCTTTCTTTCTTTCTTTCTTTCTTTCTTTCTTTCTTTCTTTCTTTCTTCCTTCCTTCCTTCCTTCCTTCCTTCCTTCCTTCCACTTTATTTTCTCCCTCCCTCCTTCCTCTTTCCTAGAAAGACCTACAAAGTTCCTTCCAAAGTCCCTATTATTCTTTTCTTTCTTTCTTTCTTTCTTTCTCTTTCTTTCTTTCTTTCTTTCTCTTTCTTTCTTTCTTTCTTTCTTTCTTTCTTTCTTCCTTCCTTCCTTCCTTCCTTCCTTCCACTTTATTTTCTCCCTCCCTCCTTCCTCTTTCCTAGAAAGACCTACAAAGTTCCTTCCAAAGTCCCTATTATTCTTTTCTTTCTTTCTTTCTTTCTTTCTTTCTCTTTCTTTCTTTCTTTCTTTCTTTCTTTCTTCCTTCCTTCCTTCCTTCCACTTTATTTTCTCCCTCCCTCCTTCCTCTTTCCTAGAAAGACCTTCAAAGTTCCTTCCAAAGTCCCTATTATTCTTTTCTTTCTTTCTTTCTTTCTTTCTTTCTTTCTCTTTCTTTCTTTCTTTCTTTCTTTCTTTCTTTCTTCCTTCCTTCCTTCCTTCCTTCCACTTTATTTTCTCCCTCCCTCCTTCCTCTTTCCTAGAAAGACCTACAAAGTTCCTTCCAAAGTCCCTGTTATTCTTTTCTTTCTTTCTTTCTTTCTTTCTTTCTTTCTCTTTCTTTCTTTCTTTCTTTCTTTCTTTCTTTCTTCCTTCCTTCCTTCCTTCCTTCCACTTTATTTTCTCCCTCCCTCCTTCCTCTTTCCTAGAAAGACCTACAAAGTTCCTTCCAAAGTCCCTGTTATTCTTTTCTTTCTCTTTCTTTCTTTCTTTCTTTCTTTCTTTCTTTCTTCCTTCCTTTCTTTCTTTCTTTCTTTCTTTCTCTGTCTTTCTTTCTTTCCTTTCTTCCTTCCTTTCTTCCCCTCCTTCCTTTTTCTGTCTTTCTCTCACATTATATTTCCTTCCTTCCTTCCTTTCTTCTTTCTTTCTCTTCTCCTTCTCTCCTTCCTCTTCTTTTTTAGAAAGATCTCCAAAGTCCCTTCCAACTCTGTTATTATTATTCTTTCTTTCCTCCCTCCCTCCCTTCCTTCTTTCCTTCCTTCCTTCCTTCCCTCCTCTCCTTTTTCTTTCTGTCTTTCTCTCACACTATACTTCCTTTCTTCCTCCCTCCCTCCCTCTTTCTTTCTTCCTTCCTTCCTTCCTTCCCCTCCTTTTTCTTTCTGTCTTTCTCTCACAGTATATTTCCTCCCTCCCTCCCTCCCTCCCTCCCTCCCTCCCTCTCTCTCTCTCTCTCTCTCTCTCTCTCTTTCTTCTTGGAAAAAAACAGTGCATTGTAATAGCCAGCAAACCAAGAGAAAACAATAAAACAGCTCTCAACTCCATGGGGAATCCATACTTTTCATTCAGATGTCTTGTTTCATAATGTAGCCACATGCTGGTTACTTGGTGATGAAGAAAATAGCTTTGATTGCTAAATATGCCCTTAATTTGCATAGATTTGTGACCCAACTGGACGTTGCAATCAGTTGTAGATCCTCATCCCTATTTTTTCAGCCCCCAAGCAAAGAGATTTGCTGTTCTATAATGCAGCCTTCTTCCCAAGGTTCAGAAACAGCAATAAGTACTCAGACTTATATACCGCCCCACAGCTTTAAATGCTCTCTGGATGGTTTATAGAGTCAGCATCTTGCCCCGCAACAATCTGGGTCCTCATTTTACCCACCTTGGAAGGATGGAAGGCTGAGTAAATTTGAACCCGCCAGGATCAAACCCCCGGCTTCGGGCAGAGTTTGGCTGCAATATTGCATTCTAACCACTGTGCCATCTGGATTCCTAAAAAGGTTAATTTAGTTCAATGGATCCCCAAGCTAAATAAGTTCAGAGTTGCT
Organism: Bothrops alternatus; assembly: GCA_034064705.1. Taxonomy (NCBI): domain Eukaryota; kingdom Metazoa; phylum Chordata; class Lepidosauria; order Squamata; family Viperidae; genus Bothrops; species Bothrops alternatus. The sequence goes on along the minus strand of JARGCV010000178.1, from coordinate 91,112 downwards.
ACAGATTTTTTTCCCCCATTGCATTTGAAAGTCTAGAAAGGCTCAAACTGTTTACTGACACACCTCCTACTTATAGCAATAGCAGTTAGACTTATATACTGCTTCATGCCCAGGTAATTCAAGGCCCCACACACACAGGGGGGAACACGCTTGACCTGGTTTTTGTCTCTGGACAGTGGCTGAGTGGTCAGAATATAGGGGATATAGTCATTGAACCCCTGTCATGGTCTGATCACTCTCTCCTACGCCTGGACTTTCTGACCGTTGCACCCCACCGCAGGGAGGCGGAACCGGTGAGATGGTACCGCCCCAGGCGGCTGATGGAGCCCGAGCGATTCCAGGCAGAGCTTGGGCCAATTCCTGAGGTTCGGATACACGACTCGGTCGAGGAGCTGACGGCAGCCTGGGATAGGGCTGCGGCCGGCGCTCTAGACCGGGTCGTGCCTTTGCGGCCTCTGATTCGGCGTGCGTCTCGATCGGCCCCTTGGTATAATGAGGGGCTGAGAGAGATGAAACGCCGGAAAAGACGCCTAGAGAGCAGTTGGAGATCGAGCCTTGCTGAATCTGACCGAACACTGGTAAGAGACCATATTAGGTCCTACCTAGCGGCGATAAAAGCAGAGAAGTGTTCTTACTTCACTGCTCTTATCGCGTCATCAGATAACCGCCCAGCCTCCTTGTTTAGGGTGACCCGCTCCCTCCTTCATCAGGAGGTGAGAGGAGACCCCTTAGAGGGTAGAGCTGAGGATTTTGGAAAATATCTGCATGATAAAATCGCTCAGATACGGGAAGGCTTTGATTTCAACTGGGTGTGTCCGGTGGGAGAGACGGAGTCTGGTCTTGAGACTGTTATCTGGGCTGAGTTTGACCCCGTGACTTCCGAGGACGTGGACAGGTTGTTTGGGGGACTTAGGGCGACCACTTGTTCATTGGACCCGTGCCCCTCCTGGCTGGTGCTGGCATCCCGGGAGGTGGTACGAGGCTGGTTCCAGGTAATTATTAATGCTTCTTTAAGTGAGGGTGTCTTCCCTGCCGCCTTGAAAGAGGCGGTAGTGAGGCCCCTCCTTAAGAAGCCTACCCTGGATCCAGCTGTTTTATCAAATTATCGTCCTGTCTCCAACCTTCGCTTTCTTGCGAAGGTTGTCGAGAGCGTGGTTGCCAGACAGTTCCCACGACACCTGGAGGAATCGTTATACTTGGATCCACACCAGTCGGGCTTCAGGCCTGGCTACAGCACGGAAACAGCATTGGTCGCGTTATATCATGCTGCAACGGTTGGAGGGGTTAGGTATGGGGGGCACTGTTTTGCGGTGGTTCGCCTCCTTCCTCTCCGGCCGGATGCAGTCTGTGTTGACAGGGGGTCAGAGGTCGACCCCGAGACCCCTTGTATGTGGGGTACCTCAGGGGTCGGTCCTCTCGCCCCTACTGTTCAACATTTATGTAAAACCGCTGGGTGAGATCATCCGTGGTTTTGGTGTGGAGTACCATCTGTACGCTGATGATACTCAGCTGTACATTTCCACGCCGAACCACCCCAACGATGCTCTTGCCGTGCTGACCCAATGCCTGGAGGCCATGCGGGTCTGGATGGGGAAGAACGGGCTCAAGCTCAACCCTTCCAAGACCGAGTGGCTGTGGCTACCGTCGTCCCGGTTTAGTCAATTGACTCCTTTGTTGTCTGTTGGGGGCGAAACAGTGGCCCCCGCGGAAAGGGTTCGCAATTTGGGAGTCCTCCTGGATTCACGGCTATCTTTAGAGGACCATCTGGCGGCCGTGGCCGGGAAGATGTTCTATCAGGTTCGCCTGGTACGCCAGTTGCGTCCCTTCCTAGACCGGGACTCGCTATGCACAGTTACTCATGCCTTCGTCACTTCCAGGCTGGACTATTGTAATGCTCTCTACATGGGGCTCCCCTTGAGGTGCACCCGGAGGCTTCAGCTGGCCCAGAATGCGGCCGCGCGGGTAGTGACAGGAGCGTTGTGGTGCTCCCATGTAACACCGCTCCTGCGCGAGCTGCACTGGTTGCCGGTGGTCTTCCAGGTGCGGTTCAAGGTGTTAGTGACCACCTTTAAAGCGCTCCATGGCATCGGACCCGGATACTTACAGGACCGCTTACTGCTAGCAAATACCTCCCGCCGTCCGGTACGCTCCCACAGAGAGGGCCTCCTCAGGGTGCCGTCGGCCAGACAATGTCGACTGGCGACCCCCAGGGGGAGAGCCTTCTCTGTGGGAGCTCCAACGTTTTGGAACGAGCTCCCCCCCGAACTCCGTACGATGACGGACTTACGCACCTTCCGTCGGGAACTGAAAACTTTCCTTTTTCAACAGGCCGGCCTGGCATAGAAGCTCCGGCTCCAACCGGGTGAAAATGTTTTAGGGGGATTGTGCAATTTTTAGGATTTTTGTAATTTTTATGATTTTAGGATTTGTATATATTGGGTTTTATAGATTTTATGGCCTAATTTGTTTAATTTATTTTTAAATATTTTAATTTTGTACATTTATATGTTTTTTAAATTTTAAGGCTGTAAACCGCCCCGAGTCCTTCGGGAGAGGGGCGGTATAGAAATTTAATAAATAATAATAATAATAATAATAATGGTGCTTTTACCAGCCTCTTTAAGCGATTTACAGAGTCAGCATATTTCTCTCAACAATCTGAGTCCTCATTTTACTGGCCACAGAAGGATGGAAGGCTGAGTCAACCTTGAGCCCCGTCCAGATCGAACTGCTGGCTGTGGGCAATAAGTTAGCCTGGCTCATGCAGTGTATATTTTAACTTCTCCAAAGCAGTTGTTTCCTTCCTAAACAAATAGCCGCACAGCATTTACTTTAAAGTTAATTTTTCCCAGTTGTAGTCCTCTCTTTTGCACGAATGGGTACTCTCGACCAATTAGGAATTACATCATAAATATTCAAACAAAGGCAAGTCAGTTCAAAGGGAGGGTGGGGAGAAAAAAAGCCATACTTAGAATTTTTATACCTTTATTTTTACCTCTGCTCTAACAACGAGGCAGGTGTAGAAACATTTGCAAAACATATTCCTCATTTCAGCTTTACAATTTCCAGACTTAAGGATGTCCTGACAACTTGGTTGTCAGGTTTTAACTTGGAACCGAACTTACAAAATTAAGAACAATCAGCTAAAGGAACTGTTAAAAACAGCAGTGATTTTAAATACCATGTCTCTGTGGTATTTTGAATCTCTGCTCTTTTTAAACAGCTAATTGATGGCAAGATTTTTATTTCCCCCTCCCCAAAAAATGTGTGTTTTACGGTAGAGCTTCTGCTATAGGCCGACACCAATAAATAATTTCTGATGCATTAGAAATTGATAAATAATGATGATCATTTTAACGAGTGGCAAATATTTTATCAAGGAGGACCGAGAGATTAATATCAATAGGTGATTCTCTGTAACGTCAAAAACTTTCATTTTAATGGGAAAATTTGGTTCCACTCCAATTAGCCTGTACAACAGAGACAATTTTTTCCCCTTGACATAATGAATACGCTCGTTACAAAAAGGAAATGAATACAGAAAGAATATGGACTGTGCAGAAGAAGAATAAATTTGGATGGATCAATCTGTGAATGTGAAAAGAAAAAAAACGCACGCACACACACAAAACCATTCCCTGAGGAATTTTGCCAACTCAAAATGTGTGAGATGATATTGCTGGGTGAATTATTATGAAAGATGACATTCCTGGCACCTTTAAGATAATCCTTTTGTGTTGCCTGAGATGAAAGGCACAGTGACAGACTGTCAAGAGATATTAAGGCAAAAAGCAGAAAAGTTTCTTCTCTTTTTCAAAAATAATAATAATAATAATAAATCATTTTACCGGATGATGCAAGTTAAACAATGCCAAGAGCCATATCGCTTTTTCAGATTTGATCTGCTTCTCAATGCAACTTTGGAAAGGGGGGTATTTTTCCCTCCCCTAAAGATATGTTTGTATGTGTGTGTGTATTGTTTTTTTAAAAAAATCCTTCTCGTCCTTAAACCCATCCTTTTGTAAAGAATGGATCTGAGGAGACAGATAGTTCTGCTTCTCTTTAATTGACTTTTCTGGAGGGGACGCAATTTGAGATGATGGCGTTCTCATGGACCGCTTCCACCAACTCTACGCCTGCAACCTCCAGAACTGCACAAACATGCTAATTTGGAACACGAAGAGTAGTAATCCAAAGCCCAAAGAGGGGGAAAAAATCCATTGGGAGAGAATATTTGTTGTGGAGGTTTGAACTGTGGGGTCCTTGGTGCTCTCTGAGCTTGGTTGTTTTCTTGCAGATTTCTCATTGCGAAACTGGTTAACACCATCAGTGTTGGAAGGGAGTGGGTTTTATGGAGAGGAGGAGGAGGAGGAGGAGGAGGAGGAGGAGGAGGAGGAGGAGGAGGAGGATTGTGGGGTCCTTGGCGCTCTCTGAGCTTGGTTGTTTTCTTGCAGACGTTTCATTGTCAAACTAGGCAATGCCATCAGTGCTGGAAGGGAGTGGGTTTTATGGAGAGGAGGAGGAGGAGGAGGAAGAGGAGGAGGAGGAGGAGGAAGACTGTAGGATCCTTGGTGTTCTCTGAGCTTAGTTGTTTTCTTGCAGATGTTTTATTGCCAAACTGGGTAACGCCATCAGTGCTGGAAGGGGGTGATGCTTGCTGTCTGTTTAGATGCCTTGTTGATGATGGTAGGAATATCTTGATGGTTTCTTGATTAGATTGTTGTTTACTATTAGCTTGCTTGACCGAGCTGGACGTTCCTTGCTCCTAGTTTCTACTTCCAATACCCCAGTCAAGGAACTACCAACTCAGACAAACACACTAACATAAACAATCGCATACTCAAGGAATGATTAAGAACACTTCCACCAACCCTGGCAGGGTGAAGCCACTTGTACAAAACAGAGATGGGGGAAAAAACATCCCTTTCTAGCACTGATGATGTTACCACTTGGGTCATCAAATATCTGCAATGAAACTAAGCTCAGAGAGCATCAAAGATGCCATCTCTCTATCTCTTCTCTCTCTTCTCTCTCTCTCTCCTCTCTTCTCTCTTCTCTCTTCTCTCTTCTCTCTTCTCTCTTCTCTCTTCTCTCTCTCTCTCCTCTCTTCTCTCTTCTCTCTTCTCTCTTCTCTCTTCTCTCTTCTCTCTCTCTCTTCTCTCTTCTCTCTTCTCTCTTCTCTCTTCTCTCTCTCTCTCTTCTCTTCTCTCACCTCTTCTCTCTCTTCTCTCTCTTCTCTCTTCTCTCTCTCTCTACTCTCCTATCTCTCTTCTCTCTCTCTCGCTTCTCTCTCGCTTCTCTCTCTCCCCTCTCTGTTCTCTTATCTCTGTTCTCTCCTCTCTCTCTCTTTTCTCTCTTCTCTCTCTCTCTGTTCTCTCTCTCTCCTCTCTTCGCTCTTTTCTCTCTTTCTCTCCTCTCTTCGCTCTTTTCTCTCTCTCTCTCTCTCTCTCCTCTCTCTCTTCTCTCTCTCTTCTCTCTCTCTGCCTATCTAGCTAGCTAGCTAGCTAAATTTACAGCAACCTAATCAAGGAGCCACCAAGAACATTTTTACCAACACTGACAAGGCAAGCCACCAGTACATAAATCTAGAGCAAATCCCACTCCCTTCTAACACCAATGATACTACATAGTTGGGTCATCAAAGGCCTGCGCCAAGGTTTCGTCTAGCGAACCCAACTAAATAAGCACTGACGAGACCATCCAATCTCTTTGTGCAAAACTTTACTAAGTACATCATTTTTTGAAAGCAAAACCAACTCTGGTTATATCCTACATGAACTGATATAATTAAAAAAATACAATTCTCCCTCCCCCTATTAGTGCATGTCACATTGTCCAATCAAGCATCAAAAGTTTGCTATGAGAAAGTGTCTTTGTGGGGTGGCAAACACCTGCTGAAACGTCCTTGGTTCTCATGGTTTCATTTCTTGTTGTCTGGAGTCTGCATTTCATTTTCCCCCTCCCCCATAATGCATTGGCAAGCTAAGAAGCAGTAATTGTAGCAATATTGTGTGCACGCTTCAAATTTGACAGCCTATAGAAAAACAACTAAGGCCAGAAAGCACCAAGAAGCTCACAGACATCCCACTGTTATCCATGAATATTCGACTGTATGTTCTAAGGATGCAAAGATAGTAAAATTGGGTGAGTACCATATGCTGCCTCCTATCCATGGGTCCTCCTGAATTAAAGGAAACCCCTAAATAGAAATTAATTTGGACCCCTTCTTTAGAGCATAGAGCATATAATAATAATAATAATAATAATAATAATAATAGTAGTAGTAGTAGTAGTAATAATAATAATAATAATAATAATAATAATAATAATAATAATAATAATAAGGTTGGGACCTAGTCCAACCCCCTGCTCAGGCAGGAAATCCTATACCATTTCAGACAAATGGCTGTCCAGTCCCTTCTTTAAAACTTTAATTTAATTTAATTTAATTTAATATTTAATATTCACATTTATATGCCGCCCTTCTCCGAAGACCCAGGGCGGCTCACAACAGGATACAACAATTTTAAAATTAACCACACTCATACCACATACAAATACAATCAATTCGCAGCCGCTGATGGCGGGACACTCTTAGGGCCGAGGAGAAGAGCACAGCTCATATGCCCCAAGCCTGTCGGCATAGATGTGTCTTCAGCACTTTCCGGAAAGCTAGGAGTGTTGGAGCATTCACCGCTTCTGGAGGCAGGTTGTTCCATTGGTTAATTGTTCTAACTGTCAGGAAGTTTCTCCTTAGTTCTAGGTTGCTTCTCTCTTTGGTTAGTTTCCATCCGTTGCTTCTTGTCCTGCCTTCGGGCGCTTTGGAGAACAGCTTGACTCCCTCCCTCTTTGGGGCAGCCCCTGAGATACTGGAAGGCTGCTATCCTGTCCACTCTTGTCCTTCTCTTCGTTAAACTAGACATACCCAATTCCAGCAACTGTTCCTTGTAAGTTTTAGCCTCCAGTCCCCTGATCATCTTTGTTGCTCTTCTCTGCACTCTTTCTAGAGTCTCAACATCTTTTTTACATCATGCTTTATCCCATCCCACAACTCTTAATTGCAAAAATTGGAATCATCTGCACTAGTTTTATTCATTTTTTTAAAACTAAAAAGAATAAGCATTTGCTCTGGATAAAGAGTGTCAACAGAATAAGTTGGAAAAGATCGTCCATGTGTATCAACACCTCTTTTCCTAAGAAAGATTGTAACCATCACACTATATTAAATAAACTATGACACAGATCTCCGGAGAGCCAAACTCATTATTTTAGATTTTCAGTTTGAACTTTTAGAACTAAACATCTGGGTACCACTTTAATTCAAAGGGATATTTGGGCAAAGGCTCAGAAGAACCAATTCATGAGGCTCATCCCAGCCCTTTTAACTCTAGCTTCTTTTAACTCCAATCAATAAAAGCCAATTTTCAGGTACAGATGATCTCCCTCGATCCTCCTAAGCATTTAAACTTGGCTTCAAACAATATCTCCTTCCCTTTACAGCAGCTCTGCTCCTCATGGTTTTTAATCATCTTAGTTTATGAACAGGACTAAGAGATAGATTAGATTAGAGGGAGGGAGGGAGGGAAGGAGGGAAGGGAAGGGAAGGGAAGGGAAGTAAAGGGGAGGGGAGGGGAGGGGAGGGAGAAAGAAAGACGGAAGAAGGGAGGGAGGGTGGAAGGGATGAAGGAAGGAAGGAAGGAAGGAAGGAAGGAAGGAGATGGAGGGAGAGTTGGATCAACAGTCAATAGACTTGAAGGGAAAGAAGAAAGAAAGAAAAAAAGAAAGAAAAAGAAAAAAGAAAGAAAGAAAGAGAGAGGGAGAGGGAGGGAGGGAGGGGAAGGAAGGGAAGGGAAGCAAAGTGGAGGGGAGAGGAGGGAGAAAGAAAGAAGGAAGAAGGGAGGGAGGGTGAAGGGATTAAGGAAGGAAGGAAGGAGAGGAAGGAAGGAGAGTAAGGGAGGGAGGGGTGGGTCAACAGTCAATACACTTGAAGGAAGGAAGGAAGGAAGGAAGGAAGGAAGGAAGGAAAGAAAGAAAGAAAGAAAGAAAGAAAGAGGGAGGGAGGGAGGGAGGGAGGGAGGGAGGGAAGGATGAAGGAAGGGAAGGATGAAGGAAGGAAGGGAGGGAGGGAGAGAGGGAGGGAGGAAAGGAGGGAGGGGTGGACTTGAAGGGAAAGAAAGAAATAAAGAGGGAGGGAGGGAGGAAGGAAGGAAGGATTAGTTGAATGGACTTTAGTCAACTGAATTTTAGTTGACTAGATTCTTTTGTGTATGATCCCAGTCCTTTGCACTTGACGTTTCCTTTGCTTATACTTATTCTAGAAAAGTCTTCATTTAATCATTTAGTTATTGTCCTATTCTTTTCCCTTGGCCTTCAGAGCTGTTTTAGTAGGGCTTTTAAAATGATGCAGGTAATTGATTGCCTTATATAACTTGAGTGCTATTAAAAGCTAATAAATATCTGGAGAGGAATATCTTGCTTAGCAATGATCAGCAGACATGCGCTAAATTTTTAGTACAAATTTGACTTTTAAAAAAAAATAGAGGTAAATAGAAGAATATGCATCCATCTACAAGCTGAAAAAGAACAGGGCTCCCCAATTTTAATTATGCTGGCTACTGCAGTTCCATAATCTATGGATGATCTTTGTCCACATCTCCAGTTACAATGTTTATTTGATTTGGAACATTATTTGTTGCTGCAGATTTACAATACTGTACCAAAATCTCACTTTCTCCCCAATCTCTTTGCATGAGAAAAGCACATCTTCCTTCCCCTGTCCTGACCACTTTCTACAGAGAGACAGTCGAGAGCATCCTGTCATGCAGCATCACAGTCTGGTTTGGAAGCATCCCTGCTTCAGACAGGAAGGTGGTGCAGAGAGTGGTGAGGACAGCAGTAAAGATCATTGGTAGTTCCCTCCCTCCCATCCAGGATGTGAAGCGGTATATAAATCCAAGTGCTACTGCTACTGCTACTGCTATTGCTATTCCATTCCATTACATTGCCATGGTGGCACAGTGGTTAGAATGCAGTATGGCAGCTTAAGTCTGCCCACTGCCAGCAGTTCAATTCTCAACGGCTCACGGTTGACTCAGCTTTCCATTCTTCTGAGGTCAGTACAATGAGGATCCAGGTTGTTGGGGGTAAAATGCTGACTCTGTAAATCACTTAGAGAGGTCTTTAAAGCATTGTGAAGCGGGATATAAGTCTAAGTGTGACTGCTATTGCCATTACTGCCTCCTCCCTCCTAGCTTTCCGGAAACTTTTGAAGACCTATTTATGCCGACAGGCTTGGGGGGTATGAACTCTGTTCTGCCCCCGGGCCGAGGAATGTGCTTCCATCGTTGATTGTGTATTTGATTGTGTTTGCATGTTGTATGTATGGATCTTTGGATTGGATGTTATCATTATTATTAATTTTTATATGTAGATGTATTGTTGTTGTGAGCCGCCCCGAGTCTTAGGAGAGGGGCGGCATAGAAATTTGATAAAATAAATAAATAAATTGCTACTGCTATCGCTATTGCTATCCCTTTACATTACATTGCCATGGTGGTGCAGTGCTTAGAATGCAGTATTGGAGGCTGACTCTGCCCATTGCCTGCAGTTCGATCCTGACTGGCTCTAGGTTGATCCAGCCTTCCATTCTTCCGAGGTTGGTAAAATGAGGACCCAGATAGAGGAGGGGGGGGGATGGAGAGGAGGAGGAGGAGGAAGAGGAGGAGGAGAAGGAGGAGGGGAGGAGGAGGAGGAGGAGGAGGAGGAGGAGGAGGAGGAGGAGGAGGAGGAGAACTGTGAGGTCCTTGGTGCTCTCTGAGCTTGGTTGTTTTCTTGCAGGCGTTTCATGACCCAACTAGGTAACATGATCAGTGCTAGAAGGGAGCAGAGTTTACTCTCTGTAGAGCAAGCCACTTGTACAAAAACAGACAGCAAACTCCGCTCCTTTCTAGCACTGATGCTGTTACCTAGTTTGGTAATTAAACGTCTGCAAGAAATCCACCAAGCTCAGAGAGCATCACATACCCCACAGTCTGACAAGGGCCAGCCAGCTAGCTGTGCTACTCATTATGTCTGAAGATCCACTTGCAAACACAAATAAGTGAAGTTTCCTGACAGCCAAAGGGAATGGAAGCCTGTCACTTTCTTTCTGAGATTAGCACAAAGGTCATTTTTAAATGCATGCATGCCAACTTGGAATCCATCTTAAAAAAATTATCTCTGCACAACAAGCGGTTCCGAACTGCCAAAATGCAATTAACACAGACTTTCGGGTCTTTCATTCTTATGGGACAATATTATCCCCCATTCATTAAACCAGTCTCATTAAAGGGAGTTTTCTATAGGAAATTTCATATTTCCTATATCTCTAATAATCCCTGATTAAAGTGGGTTTCTATAGAAGCAAATTATGACTGTTTCTTGGCATTCATCCTAGCTTTCTCCAAACAAATAATAATAATAATAATAACAACAACAACAACTAAATAATAATAATACTGATAATAATAGTAATAATAGTAATAGTAATAATAATAGTAGTAGTAGTAGTAGTAATAATAATAATAATAATAATAATACATTAAAAATAGCTGGGAAAGGAGATAATAACAAGACCTGGCAATGGCTAAGAGCAGGAAAATTGAAGAAAGACCGAGGGACTAATTCTGGTTGCACAAGACCAAGCCTTAAGGACAAATGCATACAAAGTCAAAATTGAGAAGACAGCAACAGACAGTAAGTGCCACCTATGCAAAGAGGCTGAAGAAACAGTGGACCACCTGGTAAGCTGCTACAAGAAGATCGCACAGACTGACTACAAGCAGCGACATGATAAAGTAGCAACTATGGTGCATTGGAAGATCTGCAAGAAATATCATTTGCCTGTAAGCAAGATCATAAAATAGATAAAGTCGTAGAAAATGATAAAGTTAAACTGCTCTGGGACTTCAGAATTCAAACAGACAAGCACCTGCAACATAACACCCCGGACTTAACAATTGTCGATAAGAAAGACAAAAGAGTTTGGATAGTGGACGTGGCAGTGCCTGGAGACAGCAGAATAGACGAGAAAGAACTGGAGAAGATAACAAAATACAAAGATCTACAAACAGAAATAGAAAGACTGTGGCAAAAGCAAGCAAGGGTAGTCCCAATAGTAATAGGCGCCTTGGCTGCAATCCCAAAACAACTGGAGCACCACTTGGAGACCATCATCGGCACTGACAAATTCACTATTAGTCAATTGCAAAAGGCGGCCTTACTAGGAACTGCTTCCATCCTGTGATGATATCTGTAACACCATCAAACATCCACATCTGCCTATCCCAGGTCCTGGGTGAGGACTCGATAGGTAGACAAAAATGCCAAATCCAGTCTGAACATCTGGCTGACTGTGCGATGATCAATAATAATAACAACAACAACAACAACAACAATAATAATAATAGTAATAGTAATAATAATAGTAGTAGTAGTAGTAATAATAATAATAATAATAATAAAGTTGGAAGGGACTTTGGAGGTCTTCTAGTCTAACCCCCTGCTCAGGCAGGAAACACTAGACCATTTCAAACAAACAGGAGAGAAAAGATGAAGGCAGAGAGGGAGGAAAAATAACCCAAACCCTCCATTCCATTTCTGGCTGTGATGAAAAATGGAATCTAACGATATTTAAACAAAACCATTAAGCTTCCTCTGTCTTTTTTTTTTTTTCTCGTTCTCCCAGCAAGCATCTAAAATCACAACTTTATGAACAAAGGAAAATTGGGACCTGAGTCACACATAAAATAAACCCTGCTGATCAAATCCATCCTCGGCTAATGCCTTAAAGGGCAATAGACAGGAATTAAAACACATTCCGCACATAAGTATAAAGAAAGAACCTGTCCTTAAGCTCTGGAAGTAAAAAAAAGAGAGAGAGAGAGACTGTCTGAAGAGCCATTACAAACCATTTATGCCCTTTCAGGGGAGGGTCACAAAGAACGTATCATTATCCCGGTTAGATGCGTTGCACTTTTGCAATAAAGAAATGAAGTTTCAAAAATGCTTTAAAATTGGGGATGGGTAACATTTTGGGCACTGCGTAGCACACGTAACACTGTGGGGGTGTAGAGAACTGAAATAAGCATTTATTAAGTTTTGATTATGCCTTCCTGTAATTCCTTTCTGCATACTTGGAGGCCTACGTTCCCACGGATGCTCACTTGCGGGGCAAATGCAGGCAGTCCTCGACTTATGACCACAAGGGAGCCCAAAACTTCCGTCATTAAGCGAGAGGTTTGTTCAGTGTGTTTTGCCCCATCTTACCCTCGCCACGGTTGTTAAGTGAATCACTGCAGTTGATAAGCTAGCAACCCGGTTGATAAGTGAATCCGGCTTCCCCTTTGACTTTGCTCGTTGGAAAGTTGCAAAAGCGGATCGCACCACCTCGGGACAGTCGTAAATATGAAGCAGTTGCTCAGCATCAGAATTCGGATCCCCCTGATCACGAGGACGCTTCAAAAGTCGTAACTGTGGAAAACAGTCACAAGTCACTCTTTTCTGGGCTGTTACAACTTTGAACGGTCACTAAAAGGAGCTGTCGTATTTATTTATTTATTTATTTATTTATTTATTTATTTATTTATTTATTTATTTATTTATTTATTTATTTATTTATTTATTTATTTATTTATTTATTTATTTATTTATTTATTAAATTTGTATGCCGCCCCTCTCCCAGGACTCGGGGCGGCTCACAACAAGAACATAGACATAGATAAAAATCAATAACAATAATTACATCCAATTAAAAAATCGACACATACAACAAGCAAACACAATCAAATAAACACTCAGCAATGGAAGGCGATTCCTCGGCCCAGGGGCAGAACAAAGTTCATACCCCCCCCAAGCCTGTCGGCATAAATGGGTTTTTTAAAGCTTACGGAAAGCTAGGAGGGGGGAGGCAGTACGCACCTCCGAGGGAAGCTGGTTCCAGAGGGCTGGGGCAGCAACGGAGAAGGCCCTAGCCCTAGGCCCCGCTAGATGACATTGTCTACGGGACTCGTAGGAGGCCAACCCTGTGTGCCCTAACCGGTCGCTGGGATTCATGAGGCAGAAGACGGTCCCGCAAGTATCCTGGTCCGTTGCCATAAAGGGCTTTATAGGTCATAACCAACACTTTGAATTGTGTTCGGAGACCAATTGGTAGCCAGTGCAGCTCACGGAGGGCTGGAGTGATATGAGCATGTCTTGGGAGACCCAAGACGGCTCGCGCGGCCGCATTCTGGACAACCTGCAGTCTCCGGACATTCTTCAAAGGTTGCCCCATGTAGAGAGCATCACAATAGTCAAGGACTACTTATATGTCAACGAAAACTCAATCACCGAGGCCAAAAGTGTCTAAAGTTTCAATCACAGCAACTTGGTTAATCTGAGACGTCTCGTTGCTCATCCAATCAACTTCATCCGTTCGGAGCAAAATTAAAATGAGCTACAAATAAGCATCCCAGATTAACCAAGTTTGGTCCAGTTGCCATGATTCAACCTTTAATTGTTGGCTTGGATGATTGAGTTTTTCATTGACATATTGCAAGCCGTTTGGGGGAGAAAACCCTGAAGTTGGTGTGGCAAGGTTTGCCACATTCCAACAGCTGTCTGACTCTGCCTAATTATTAAAATTAGAATCAGAATAGAACTGGAAGGGAGCTTGGAGGTCATCTAGTCCAACCCCCCTGCTTGCGCAGGAAACCCTATACCATTTTAGACAAATGGCTGTCCAGTCTCTTCTTAAAAACCTCCAGTGATGGAGCACCCACAACTTCTGGTGGCAAGCAGTTCCACTGGTTAATTGTCCTCATTGTTAGGAAGTTTCTCCTTAATTCCAGGTTGCTTCTCTCCTTGATTACTTTCCATCTGTTGTTTCTCGTCTCACCTTCTGGTGCTTTGGAAATTAAGTTGACCCCCTTTTCTTTATGGCAGCCCCTCAAATACTGGAATACTCCTATCATGTCCCCCCCCAGTCCTCCTTTCCTCTTAACTAATTTTGCTCTGACCGATGAAGTTGCTTGGATGAGCAATGAAACGCTTCAGATTAACAAAGTTTGGTCCAGTTGCCGGGATTCAGCCTTTCGATACATTTACCTGGGAAATTTTAGCTCTGGCGTCATCTCCCGCTATCAATCGGTTGGATGACTGAAATGCTTTCAGAATTTATGACTTTGGCAAAACAGCAGATTCAAGGTTACCTGGGGTTAACTCTCTCTTATCTCTTAGCCCTTTATGGCATTGGACCAGGATACTTACGGGACCGTCTTCTGCCACATACTTCCCTTCGACCGGTGAGAGCGCACAGGGTCGGCCTCCTCCGGGTCCCGTCAGCGAAACAATGCCGTCTGGCGGGTCCTAGGGGGAGGGCCTTCTCTGTTGTGGCACCCACCCTCTGGAACCAACTGCCCCCTGAAGTCCGCGTTTCCCCCACTCTCCCGGCCTTCCCGGAAGAATCTAAAAACTTATCTATGCCGGCAGGCCTGGGGATGACTGTGATTGTGTGCGCATGATGAATGTGTTTGGGGGGTCTTTTTAAATGCTTTGTAGATTTGGTTTTTGGTTTTTTTAAATGCTGTGATGTTGTTTTTGTTCATGCTGTTAGCCGCTCCGAGTCCTTTGGAGAGGAGCGGCATAAAAATCTAATTAAAATAAATAAATAAATAAAAATCTCTGTCCACCGCCAAGTATAGAGTCAGCTTGTTAGAATAACAATTAGAGGCTTGACATTTCTTCCGACATCAAAGCTTCCATCTTACCTTCAAAGAATCCACCTGAAGCATCTCCATCCTTCGAAACAAATGTCCCCTCTCCTTTTTTTGTCAGCTTGCATCCTTACTAGTTGTACAATCATTCTCTTACATTTGGGGATTTCTCCTAATATTTCTGCAGGTTCACATAGGCAGAGAAAAAAAAAACCCAAATGCACAAGTACAGAGCAGGTAGTACCTGACTCAACAACAACAACTGCAAGAGGGATCTCGGAGCCCTAGTGCAAAGGTCCCCAATCTTTTAGGCACCAGGGACCAGTGCCATGGAGAAAGGTTTTTCTAGGGACCGGAGGGGGTGTGGTTTTGAATACTGCCGGCCTCCCGAGGATGGAGCTTTGTTTGTTTGTGCGGGCTGCTTGCTGCCATGCTGCAGACCGGTGCTGGTCCACAAACCGGGTTGGGGACCCCTCTCCTAATGGGCCACCACTTAAATGCGAGCCATCCCTGTGCTGCAGCTGCCAAAAAAGTCAAATACAATCCTAGATGTCTATGGAGATTCTCAATCATCCAGGCCATGGTTATCCCAAAGATGCTTTTTTTCAGGACTTTTTTGTTTTTCCTTTATAGATGTTTCACTTCTCATCCGAGAAGCTTCTTCGGCTCTGACTGGATGGAGGGGAAAGGAAGGATTTATACTCCTCACAGACGGCTGGTCATTTGCATCCTTTTAGAGCAGTGGTTCTCAACCTTTTTCAGGTTGAGACCCCACTTGCCCTGCCCAGGCGCGCGCAACGGAAAAAAAACCAAAAAAAACAAAATGGTGGACCGCACCGGGCCGATCCGCACATGCGCGGCGCGCGCGACGAAAAAACAAAAAACAAAATGGCGGACTGCAACGGGCCGATCCGCGCATGCGCGGTGCGCACGATGAAAAAAAATGGCGGACCGCGACGGGCCGATCTGCGCATGCACGGCGTGCGCGCGACAGCCCGAACCGCGCATGCGCAGCGCGCGCGTGACAAAAAAAACAAAACAAAAAAATGGCGGACTGCGACGGGCTGATCCGCACATGCGTGGCGCGTGCGCGCGACGGCCCGAACCATGCATGCGCGGTGCGCGCATGATGAAAAAAAACAAAAAAAACCAAAAAACAAAATGGCGGACCGCGGTGTCCGGCGACCCCCGCGAAACGGTCGTTCGACCCCAAATGGGGTCACGACCCATAGGTTGAGAACCGCTGTTTTAGAGAGTCATTGGGGCCCGTTTAACCTGTGTCCTCAAGGATACCTGAGTAATGCAAATGTGTGTGGAGCCTTCTTGACAGATGTTTTCTGCCCTGGCTCCCTTCACCGTTGAAGACAGATGCAGGCTGTTGGGGATGAGTCTGTGTTGTCCGCATCTCAAACTGGAGCACAAATGGTTCCTGTGGTCTGCAATGTTTTCTGGAAATCCGTTCATACTCCCGCAACATTTAAAGGACGTTCATCCCAAAATATATAGCTAAACATCTATGGAGATCCTCAGTCATCCAGCGGTCTGCGAGGAGTATAAATCCTGCCATTTCCCCACCATCCCGTCAGAGCGGAAGAAGCTCCCTGGATGAGAAGCGAAACATTTTCAAAGAAAAACAGGGAAGTCCACTTGCCTCTTGAAAAAAGCACCTCTGGGATAATGCCATCCTAGGGTGCATTAACAGAGGGAGAGATTCAAGAATTCAAGAAGTGATGCTACCACGCTCTGCACTGGGGACGCCACACTTGGAACACTGTGTCCAGTTCTAGTCACCATGATACAAAAAAGACGCTGGGATCCTAGAAACAGAGCAGAGAAGAACAACAAAGATAATTAGGGGTCTGAAGGCTAAGCTGTACCATGAACAACTGAGGGAACAACATATGTCTAGTCTAGTCTACGTTTTGGTCGCCACGATGTAAAAAAGGTGTTGAGACTCTAGAAAGAGTGCAGAGAAGAGCAACAAAGAGAATCGGGACTGGAGGCTAAAATGTATCAGGAACGGTTGCTGGAATTGGGGATGTCTAGTCTAATGAAGAGAAGGACAAGTGGTGGCATGATAGCAGTCTTCCAGTATCTCAGGGGCTGCCCCAAAGAAGACGGAGTCAAGCTATTTATTCTCCAAAGCACCTGAAAGCAGGACAAGAAGCAAGGGATGGAAACTAACCAAGGAGAGAAGCAACCTGGAACTAAGGAGAAATTTCCTGATAGTTAGAACAATTAACCAGTGGAACAACTTGCCACCACACTGAAGGTTTTTAAGAGACTGCACAGTCATTTGTCTGAAATAGTATAAGATCTTCTGCTTGAGCAGGAGATTGGATTATTAGAAGACCTGCAAGGTCCCTTTCAACTCTACTATTCTATTCTGTTATGTTCTGTTCTATTATTCTGTTCTGTTCTATTCTATTCTATTCCATTCCATTCTATTCTATTCTATTCTGTTCTGTTCTGTTCTGTTCTATTCTGTTCTGTTCTGTTCTATTCCATATTCCATTCCTATTCTATTCTATTCAATTCTATTCTATTCTATTCTATTCTATTCCATATTCCATTCCTATTCTATTCTATTCTATTCTATTCTATTCTATTCTATTCTATTCCATTCTATTCTATTCTATTCTATTCTATTCTATTCTTATTTCTTATTCTATTCCATTCCATTCTATTCTATTCTATTCTATTCTACTCTACTCTACTCTACTCTACTCTACTCCATTCCATTCCATTCCATTCCATTCTATTCTATTCTATTCTATTCTATTCCATATTTTCTATTCTGTTCTATTCCTATTCAAGAGAAGGACTAATAGTGATAGCAGTATTCCAGTACTTGAGATGCTGTCACAGAGAAGAGGCGGTTGACCTATTCTCCAAAACACCTGAGGGCAAGAGAAGAGATAATGGGTGGGAAGATCATGAAACAGGAGAGGTTTAACTCTAACCCTAAGGAGAAATATCCTGACAGTGATGAGAATTAATCAGTGGAATGGTTTAACTCTGAAAGAAAAGGGGTTTCATACGAAAAAATATTGATCAAGAATTTCAGTTATGACAATTGGAGTTTATAAAGATCCCTCGCTTGGTTTCCTCTACTTTATCCTTTCAGAAAATAATGCCTTCTGATTTTCATCTCGTTTAAAGAAAGGCAGGAATTTATTTGTTGGTTTGTTTGATTTGTATCCCGCCTATATATTTTTACACAAATCACTCAAAGCGGGTGAACCTATCCAACACATCTTCCTCTTCCTGTTTTCCCCACAACAACAACCCTGTAAGGTGCAAGTTGGGCTGAGAGACAGAAAAACTGGCCCAAAGACCTCCAGCCTTCATGCCTAAAACAAAACTAGAACTCACCGTCTCCTGGTGATGGGCCCAAAGTCACCCAGCTAGCTTTCACGGCTAAGGATGGGACCAGAATTCAGAGCTTCTTCACGATTGGTCCAAAATCACCTGCTTAAGGCAGGACCAGAACTCACCGACTCCTGCAGATTGGCCCAAAGACACTAATCTAGATTTCACACCTAAGGCGGGACTAGAACTCACTATCTCCTGGTTTCTAGCCTGGTGCCTTAACCACTGGGTCAAGCTGGCTCTACAATTTGAAATTTCAAAATGAAATTGTGGAGTCCCCCTCGGCTTTGATCGGTGTTAATTATATGGGTTTGTTATTTGTTCTTCTTTTGATGCTTGTTGATCATTCTGGAAACCTCTCGGGTGAATTAAGTAAATCCTGTACACAGATTCATATAAATTAAATGCCACATTGGCTTCTTAAGCAGGCATGTTAAATTCATGATAATATCTCCCTTAAAAATATTTAAGCAATAAATACCTGGCTATGGTTATTATAAGAGAGACACATTTAGGAACACCTGGGATATGGGGAGAGAACAGAACTTCTGGCATTTAAATAAATGGGAAGACATCCAGTTATTCCTTGCCTTGTCAACAAAAAGCAAAACTGAGCATCTTGTGTTCTTTCAGCTAAAAATATTCCAGATAAACATCGTTCTCTGATCCTGTGCTTAATTTTAGTCTCAAAATACAGCTTTATCGCTCTAAGGGACAAACACATCAATATCTACACCCACTCAGTTGGAAGGAACATTCAAATACATCTGCAAACTCTGAAGTTACAGATTTGCAGATGCTAATTTTGGAGACCCTTTAACTTGGTGTCTGCAGCCACCAGAGTTAGAAAGCACTTTTTTTTTAAGGTTGACCAACCATCTTGTTTGATTAGTGTTTTATTTTAGAGTATTGATATATTTTTTTTGCAAATTTTAGAGAAGATGGACAGCTGGTTAACTGAATAACAAAGGCACCAGACTTTCATTTATTTATAAGAACACACTTTGGGCTACCTAAGAAAATAGAACTTTTCCAGAAGTGTGCCTCCCTAATCTGTCCTTTTTTTTAAAAGGACAGGTAGTCTATGACTTACAACTACAATTTACCACAATTTACCACAACCAAAACTTACAAAAAAAAGAAAACAATACAGGTAGTCCTTGACTTACAACCACAACTGAGCCCAAATTTTATGTTGTTAAGCAAGAACAATTGTTCGGTGAATTTTGTCCCATTTTAATGACCTTTCATGCCACAGTTGTTAAGTGAATCGCTGCAGTTAGTAACACGGTTGTTAAGTGAATCTGGTTTCCCCATCGGCTTGGCTCGTCAGAAGGTTGCAAAAGGGGATCACGTGACCCTCCCAGGACACTGCGACCGTCGTAAATATAAACCACTCGCCAAACATCTGAATTTGGATCACGTGACTGTGGGGAACGCTGTGATGGTTGTAAGTGTGGAAAACCAGTCATAAGTCACTTTTTTCAGTGCTGTTGAAACTACGGACGGTCACTGTACAAACGGTGATAAGTCGGGGACTACCTTTAGTACTGTAATACTGGCAAATAGGGACATTGAAGATCCAGAGGAGATACTGAATGGAGTAGCTACAAGGGCAATTCGGAAATAAACCTCCGTTTGGTTATCAATGACAGACACTCGCAGAAACAGAACTTTTATTTTATTTTTTTATTTTTATTTTTTTTTTAATTAAAAATTCCTTTATTAAAACATTCAGCATTGTACATAAAATCTTTGTATGCATCAAACATCATAGCATCTGGTATACAACCCTACGTATTATTCTTTGGAAACGTCTGGTTTGGTAAACATTTTTCACTCCTCACTTCGATCCTCTATTATACACCCGTTACATTTTTTATTCTCTATGATCCCTGATAATAGGTCTTGAGGCAGTAGTTAAACATTAAATATAAGATCATATTAATAATCAATCCTCAGAGAACACAGCATATAACACTAGGTATTAATCTTTGTAAATGCTTGGTTTGGTACATATTCTTTACTCCTCACTTCCAGTCTCAACTATATGTCTGTTGTATTTTATCTTTTCTTTTATGATCCCTAGCAAAAGATCCTGAGCTAGAGATTCAATAACCTGGGGTAAAGATTCAGTCTGCTTTTTCATTATTAAAGTAATCAACATTAAGCATAGGATCATGTTAAGAAGCAGTCATATTAAGAAGCAATCATCGTAGAACATAACATACAACAATAGGTAGACATTCTTCACTCTTCACTTCAAGCCTCTACTATACACAAGAGAAACATTTATTAGAGGGTTGCCACAATCTGTGTGAAATATAAAGTCCCTTATAAAATACTCGGTTGGCAGCTCTCTAGAAACCCCTTTGCCAACTCAGACCAGAATCCCAAACAAGGATAAGCTCTCTGCAGTAATAGTGGTAACTTGCTCGTAAGGTCTGCTCTAGAAGTTTCACAAGATAGGAATTTTATAGCTACGGAAACACTGAAAACTGGACCTAATGAAAATATTAATCACATATATTTGGATCTGTTAAGAAGTAGGCCCAGTAACCCAAAATACCAATGTAAAAGCTTTTAAGAATAATTGTGCTTAGCTATACAACTAAATATCACAACGAACAGAAGGGAGGAATTAAAAATAGGAAAGTCAGCTCAAGAGAGGCTCCAAATATACATACAAATTTAATACAGTAATTGCACAAAATGGAAAAAAGCAATGTTAGCTGCTTATGATTATCAAGGTTAAGGTTACATGCTTCACAAATGAAGTTTAAATAAAATCCTTAAAATGTTGATGTGTATTATTTTTTTTTAAAAACAGAACTTTTATTATACACGTTAGGAAACTACGACATTACATGACTTTTCGATGTAATCGCCATTCAAATTGAGGCACTTATCCTAACATCTTACAAGGTTTGAAATTCCTTAGTAGTTATAGCTTGGCACCAAATCTGGGCTATGGGGAAGGGGGTGATTGAAAACATCCCAATGGAACTGCTTCAAAGATTCCTGGGTGTGTCTAGTGGTGTGCGGGCGAGCATTATTATTTATTTATTTATTTATTTGACTTCTATGCCGCCCTATTCCGGAGAACTCAGGGCGGCTCACAACATAATAGAAATCAACAATTAAAAATACATATATATAAAACCCCTAATTTAAAAGAAAAAACCAATCATTCAACATACACACAGACATACACTGGCTAGGGGCAAGATGTTAACTGCCCCAGGCCTGCCGGCAGAGGTGTGTTTTAAGTAATTTACGAAAGGCGGAGAGGGTGGGGGCGACACGGATCTCCGGGGGAAATTGGTTCCAGAGGGCCGGGGCCGCAACAGAGAAGGCTCTTCCCCTAGGCCCCGCCAGGCGACACTGTCTGGCTGACGGGACCTGGAGAAGGCCGACTCTGTGGGCCCTAACCAGCCGCTGGGATTCATGGGGGAAGCAGACGGTCCCGTAAGTAACCTGGTCCGATGCCATGTAGGGCTTTATAGGTCATAACCAACACTTTGAATTGGGTTCGGAGACCAATTGGCAGCCAATGCAGGTCGTGGAGTGATGCCGAAATGTGGGCATTTCTAGGCAAGCCCAACACTGCTATCTTGAACCAACACCACTCCAGAAGTGGTGCCGTAGAAAATCCCATCAAGTGTGAAAATGCCAAAAGAGTAACTGCTAGTGAAGTTCCTGGAGCCTGGTTCGACCATCAATTCAAAAAGTCTGCTGTGAAATGTTATGAAAACTCAAATGAGCCATCCATAACAAGCGTTGGAGCATGCTGACTTCCAGTGTGGTGTTGGTTCACAGTAATGCTGGCAAGTGTCTGTCACTGATAACCAAACAGAGGTTTGTTTCTGAATTGCCCTCATATAAGTCTACAATCTGTGAGTTTAAAAGGAGGAGGGTGGAGGAGGAGAGTAGCTGAGCCCCTGCTGATTGGACCTCCATTGCATTTAAACTTGCTGAGAGCTTGCTGAGAAGAGCTACAATCTGTGAGTTACGAAGGAGGAGGATGGAGGAGGAAAGTAGAGGGGGTTGGACTAGATGACCTCCAAGGTCCCTTCCAACGTTATTATTATTATTACTATTACTATGTAGTAGTAGTAGTAGTAGTAGTAGTAGTAGTAGTAGTAGTAGTAGTAGTAGTAGTAGTAGTAGTAGATGGCATTTTGTGATGGTCTATGTCTGTCACAACAGCGATTTTCAGATTTGATGGACAAAGAATCTGAAAGAAAACCTGGAACTCTGTTATTATATTGGTTGTCAAGAAGCAAGAATTGTATTTGCACAAAGCTGGCAAGGTACAATAATTTCCACAATGGGAGAGTAGGTGGTGAAGGTGATGAAGTTAATAGAGGTGGTGAAACTAACTATTTTAATCGAAGGGAAGAATATAGCCAGTCTAGTTTCTGACTGGAAACCACGTCTGGACTTTGTGCTCTAAACTGAGGTAAAATCAAACTTGGATTTTAGGACTTCACGATTAGAATGAATTTGTTATACAAATGGCTTGAAATGTTGTGAAAGGTTAACCAAAAGATTGAGATTATATTTATTTATTTATTTATTATTTTATTTATTTATTATTTTATTTATTTATTATTTTATTTATTTATGCACTGAAAAAAGTTGGAAGTCACTACTTTTTCCCTCTCTTTTTTCACTTCTTTCATTTTCTTTCTTTCTTTCTTTCTTTCTTTCTTCTTTCTTTCTTCTTTCTTTCTTTCTTCTTTCTTTCTTTCTTTCTTTTAGTTTTCTAAATTTTGTTTCGTTCTGTATTTTTATCTTAGAATGAAACTTAATACAATCTCTTTTTTAAAAAAAACACAGCCATTTTGGGGAAAGGACAATTTCTAATCACAGCCAGCTGTTGGGATTGTACAATCAATCTATCTATCTATCTATCTATCTATCTATCTATCTATCTATCTATCTATCTATCTATATCTATCTACCTACCTACCTACCTACCTCCTTATCTATCTATCTATCTATCTATCTATCTATCTATCTATCTATCTATCTACCTATCTATTTATATTTATTTTTATGCTATATTTTCAAAACACCAAGTATTCTGGACTGTATAAAATCATGATGTCTCTGACAATTGGTTATCTCTGAGAGTGATCTCCTTCTAAAACGCATTCAACTGAAGAGAGAGAACCAAAAAAATAATAATCAGGTTGAAAGGATGAAAAAGATTAAAAATATAAAACTTGTCTGAAACCGTATACGGTCTCCTGCTTGAGCGGGGGGGGGGGGGTTGGACTAGAAGACCTCCAAGGTCCCTTCCAGATTTATTCTGATTGCAATGTATTGATTGCATAAATCATAGTAAGATTGATGGAAGCCCCCATAGATCTTTTGAGAGCCTTAGAGTCTGGTTTAGAAGGGACGTTGAATAATCAACTCCAATCTATCACTCAGCTCAAGAATATCCATTAAACAGCCTCGACAAACAACCTCATTCGCCTTTGCCTGAACACATTCAGACGTTTGGCACCATCGCTTCTCAACAATGGTTCCTTATCCTTAGGACGTTCCATCTTAACATTCAACTCACATTCACTTAGAAAGAACGGTGGCTGGAATTGGGGATGTCTAGTTTAATGAAAAGAAGGACCAGAGGTGACAGGATAGCAGTCTTTTGAGGGACGTTAGCCCAGAGAAGGAAATATTAAAAGGGCAGAAAAATATATTTTTCCTCAAAAGGATTTTTTTAAAAACCAAACCTGGCCCCAAATCTATCTCTCTGCCCCAAGCAAGAGCTAGCCCCATACGAATGCAGATGTAAAACCATCAGAAAGCTGAAGCCAGAGCAATCAAGAAGACAAAGAGAAAATCCGCATGCCCCACCCAAACTCTAGGAGTCATTAGCCCCATCACCTGGGAAGCAGGATATGATAATAGGATTAAACCACAGATATCAAGGCCTAGGAAAACACTCAGAAATAGCCTCAAGGTTCATGCCACAGGAACAGGAAACTATTCCAAACAAGGCTAGAGGGGGTATAAAAACCTACTGCCCATGTGCTCAAGTCCTCTTTCCTCTCTGCTCTTCGTTGCAAGGACCATCTTTCTTCTTCTTCAATAAACTGTAACCTTCTTCCCAAAGCAGTCGCCATGTTGCTTATTTATCCCGGCTTGGATGAACCAGGATGAAGACTTACTTCTGACACTTCCAATATCTAAGGAGCTGCCACCAAGAAAAGGGGGAGGGTCCACCTATTTACCAAAGCCCCTGAAGGCAAAACAGCCCAGTGGATAATTTAATCAGTTCTAACTTTGGGTGCCTTGTTTCTACACAGCTGCAGGAATTCCTGGCTAAGGTGGCATATAAAACATCCCTTGAGATCTTTTCTTAGCAATGGGATCCCTTTCCTATAGAAGTTATCACATTTGCTGTTGCTTTCTCTAGGATTTGAAGGGGATTTTCTTTGTTTGAAGGATTCCTCTGTTTTACATTCTTCCATCCTTTTATATTCTTAAGCTATAGTATCATCAAGCTAAAACATATCAAAGAACCATTGCAGGAATTGGGTATGTCTAGTTTAATGAACAGAAGGATGAGGGGCAGTGGTGGGATTCAGCCAGTTCGCACCAGTTCAGCAGAACCGGTAGCTACGTATTTTTTGGGGCCCAGGCCCAGAATGGAATTCTGGAAGCGGCATCCTCACAGAGAACCGGTTGTTCACATATTTAAATCCCACCACTGACTAGGGGATGACATGATAGCAGTCTTCCAATATCTCAGGGGTTGCCACAAAGAAGAGGGAGTCAAGCGATTCTCCAAAGTACCTGAGGGCGGGACAAGAAACAACAGATTATTGGACCATTCTTATCAGGAAGGAAGGAAGGAAGGGATAGATTGATAGATTGATAGATATAGATATATAGAGAAAAAAGAAAGAAAGAAAGAAAGAGAAAGAAAAGGAAAGAAGGAAGGAAGGAAAGTATATATAAAAGCCACAGGACATGAAATTGATTTCAAAAAGACCAGAACAATTGCCAAAACTGAACATTTTAATAACAGAATAATCAGAGAAGCCATCGAGATAGAAAAACGCCCCCACAGCATGAACAAACGAGATGATACCTCCCGCCTACCAGCCATTTGGAAACCCGCCCTTATTGAAAAACGTATTCCTAACTCTAAGATTGACACCAGAAACACACAGGATGCCACCTCCACACAGCCACGCAAAAAGCAAACCCAAACCCACACCAATGATGAGGCAAGACCACAGACCAGGAGCCAGACCAGAGCTGCAACATTAGCCACTTTGAACCTCTCCAGCACAACAAAGCCCCCACCCAAACAGAACACTCCCCCAGCCAATCAGAACACAGCCAACCCCCCAGCCAATCAGAGCACAGCCAAGCCCCTAACCAATCAGAACATAGCCAAGCTCCCAGCCAATCAGTTCAAACCCCCACTGGCAGTTAAAAGGAAAAAACAGCTTAGACCACACATTGCTCCTAGTAGCAGAAGCCAAAAGCACCAGCCTGACGATGATGAATGAGATTTCATCGAAACGTTGCCAAGACACTTCATATTCTACGTGGGAGAAAACCCGAAGAACCAAAGACCTGCATACAGACACCCGCGAAAACCTCAGAAAACATATATATATATATATATATATATATATATATATATATATATATATATATATATATATATATATATATATATATATATATATATATATATATATATATATATATATATATATATATATATATATATATATATATATATATATATATATATATATATATATATATATATATATATATATATATATATATATATATATATATATATATATATATATATACTTTAACCCACAACGATGATAACCCACAACGATGATGAGGCACGACCACAAACCAGAAGCCAGACCACAGCTGCATCATTAGCCACCTTAAACCCCTCCAATCCATACAAGAAGCAAACTGACACCCACCATGAAGATGAGGCACGACCACGAACGCGAAGCCAAACAGCTATGCAGCTCACCATGTCTAACCCCCCTGTAACTCAGACTAACCCCTCATCCAATCAGAGCACAGCCAACCCCCTAACCAATCAGAACACACCTCCACCCAATCAGAACACAGCCGAGCTCCAGCCAATCAGTTCAAACCCCCACTGGCAGTTAAAAGGAAGAAACAGTTGCAATCACACATTGCTGCTAGAAGCACGAAGCCGAAAGCACCAGCCTGAAGATGACGAATGTGACTTCGTCGAAACGTTGCCAAGATACTTCAAATTCTACGTGGGAGAAAACCCGAAGAACCAAAGACCTACATACAAACACCCGCGAAAACCATATATATTTGTTTTCTGAGGTTTTCGCGGGTGTTTGTATGTAGGTCTTTGGTTCTTCGGGTTTTCTCCCATATGTGTATGTGTGTGTGTGTGTGTGTGTGTGTGTGTGTGTATTTGTTTTCGTAGATTTTCATGGGTATAGGTATGCAGATCTTGGTGTATTCGGGTTGTTAGAGAATTTTAATTTCTCTATTGGTGAAAAATAAATCAGAAGCTGTCACAGTTGACTGCATTTAGCTGATTCAAAATAACTTCTTTATATTTATATCAAAATATTTACAATACCATACATTCTTCTTTACAGCAACATAGCTCAATTGAAGACTTCTTACAGAGAGATACAGAGACAAACCTGAGACTGAAAATTCAGCTTCTAACTCAATACCTTTTTTGCACAGACTCAGTAGCACTTTTCTCACATTGGCTGACTGAGTTACCACATGACTCTTCCTGCTCATGAATATTCCAACACGGGTCTTTTCCCATGTAAGATTGAGAGTATCTTGGCGACGTTTCGACGAGGTCCCACTCGTCATCTTCAGGCTGGGGTCTTCGGCTTCGTGCTTGTGCGAGCAAAGTGTGATCAGAGCTGCCGTCTCTCTCTATATATTGGTGGGTGGGTGTGGAGTGTTGGCTTAGTTGCTGGAGGTGGATTGGTTGGCTGTGTAGGAGTTATTGTTTGTGGATTGTTTGGCTCTTTCGTAACATCCTGAGTAGTTGAGGTGCTGGCTGTGTGCCCATTACTCTTTTGTGTTGTAACGACCTGGGTAATGGGTTGTGTGATGACATCCTGAGACCTAGTGTGGTGATATCCTGAGTTCTGTGTTGCACCATCCTGGGTGGTTGGCTGTGTTGTAACATCCTGAGCTTTGGCGTTGTAGCCTGAAAAAAAATAATAAACAACCCCAGCCATTTGCATGTGTGCTACGTTGTTGCATGCTGAAAGGCAGAAGGAATCAGTTTTCCCAAGAATGAATAAATGACTCTGCGTGCAATTTTAACATCATTATCATAGGAGTCGGTACAAAACACCACCCAGGAAAGGAAAAGGAAGGTGTCCCCAAAGAAGCCTTAATAGAAGATTTAATGGACTTCATCCATCTAAAGAAAGAGAAACGGGTCTCAGTCTTGAAAAATTAAGCTAAACGTCTTTCAGGTCTGAGATTAATTACTCACGTGTCAACACCTCCCTGGCTGGATCAAGTAAGCTGGGCTATAAATCACCATAATTGCCAAAGCCGGCTCTAAAAATATTGCAATATCACTTTTTTTTCTTTTCTTTTTTTTCTTTTTTTTTTTCTTTTTCCATCATCAGTGGACCGGCTGGAACTACATCCCATGACTCAAGAGCATCAAAGCGCTGTGATTAAAATGGATCAAAACATTTCCGGAGCCTTAAAGACGAGATCAAAACCACAAACCAATGGAGGAATTTGTTTCCTTCGCTCTTTTAAATGCATGCACTGCAGCTAAGTATTTATTGCTAAGAACACAGCCAAAGTTCAAAGTTTTTGAACAAAGCCAAAGACTCCTAGATCACTTTACTGCGTAATTGCTCTCCCATTCATTTTTACTCGTGTTTTTTTTAACTGAAAATCAATGTGCAGGCAGACCATTTGCTTTGTACCTGACCAAAGAAACACTACACATGTGTGTATATATCAAAAGGCTCCAGGAAAGAAAGCTAAGGTTCTACCTTTAGACAAAAAATGCTTGAAATGCACAGGTGTTAGAGAATTTTAATTTCTCTGTTGGTGAAAAAATAAATCAGAAGCTCTCACAGTTGACTGCATTTAGCTAATTCAGAATAACTTCTTTATATTTATATCAAAATATTTACAATACCATACATTCTTCTTTACAGCAAACATAGCTCAATGAAGACTTCTTACAGGGAGATACAGAGACAAACCTGAGACTGAAAATTCAGCTTCTAACTCAGCGGTTCTCAACCTGTGGGTCGCGACCCCATTGGGGGTCGAACGACCATTTCACGGGGGTTGCCAAACAACGCAGTCCGCCATTTTTTCGCCCTTTTCCTTAGCTGTGCTACTCCCTCTTATTCTATTGGCTTTTGAAAGCCAATAGAATAGACTCTCTTGAATAGAGTCTAATTCTATTGGCTTTCCAAAGCCAATAGGAATTGTCCAGGCTGTCTCTGCCCTGCTGAGCCCGCCAAAAGTCCCAGTCTGCAAACGGTGCTGCAAGTTGTCTGCAGCGAAGGCGAGCTGTCCGGAAGTTTTCACCCCTCCCTGCTGAGCAACTACTAAAAAGGTAAGTAAAAGAGGGCCAGGGGTGGGAGGTGGGAGGCCGGTGGGCGCAGGGAGGGCAGCTGGCATGCGTGGGGCCCAGCGGGTGGCTTACCTCCCAAAAGCCTCTTGATGCAGGTGAAGAAGGAGAGTGCAAAAGTGGGCTTGAAACTCAACATTAAGAAAACCAAGATCATGGCATCCGGCCCTCTCAGTTCCTGGCAAATAGATGGGGAAGAAATGGAGGTAGTGACAGATTTTGTCTACCTGGGCTCCAGGATCACCGCAGATGGGGACTGCAGCCAAGAAATTTAAAGACGCTTGCTCCTGGGGAGGAAAGCTATGGCAAATCTAGACAGCGTACTAAAAAGCAGAGACATCACCTTGCCAACAAAAGGGCGTA
Source organism: Bothrops alternatus (assembly GCA_034064705.1). Taxonomy (NCBI): domain Eukaryota; kingdom Metazoa; phylum Chordata; class Lepidosauria; order Squamata; family Viperidae; genus Bothrops; species Bothrops alternatus. The sequence goes on along the minus strand of JARGCV010000178.1, from coordinate 62,006 downwards.
CAGTCAAGGCCATGGTTTTCCCAGTTGCAATGTATGGATGTGAAAGCTGGATCATAAGAAAGGCTGAGCGCCAAAGAATTAAGGCCTTTGAACTAGGGTGCTGGAGAAGACTCCTGTGAGTCCCCTGGACTGCAAGGCGATCAAACCGGTCAGTCCTAGAGGAGATCAACCCTGACTGCTCTTGAGAAGGCCGGATCCTGAAGTTGAAACTCAAATATTTTGTCCACCTAAAGGGAAGGAAGGACTCACTGGAGAAGAGCCTGATGCTGGGAAAGATGGAGGGCAATAGAAGGGGACGACAGAGAATGAGGTGGCTGGATGGAGTCACTGAAGCAGTAGGCGTGAGCTTCAATGGACTCCAGAAGATGGTACAGGAAGGCCTGTAGGAACATTGTCCATGGGTCACAATGGGTTGGGCATGACTTCACAACTAACAACAACAAAGAATCAAGATCACGTGAAGTGTTAATACCACTGTATAAAGCCTTGGGAAGACCACACTTGGAATATTGCATCCTGTCTTAGTCACCATGATATAAAAAAAGATGTTGAGACTCTAGAACCGGTCCGTGCAAACAAGCAAAGCCCCATCCGTAGGATGCAAGTAGCATTCAAAACCACGCCCCCTCCAGTCCGCAAAAAAAACCTCTCCCCACAGAAACGGTCCCCAGTGCCCGAAAGGTTGGGGACCTCTGCTCTAGAAAGAGTACACAGAAGGACAACAAAGATGTTTAAAGGACTGGAAGCTAAAACATATAAAGAACAGTTGCTGGAATTGGGTATGTCTAGTTTAACGAAGAGAAGGACGAGGGGGGACATGATAGCAGTGTTCCAGTATCTCAGGGGCTGCCCCAAAGAAGAGGGAGTCAAGCTGTTCTCCAAAGTCCCTGAATGAAGTCTTGGCCCTGCGTAGGCAAGCCTTCAATTCCCATGGTGGGTCCTTCACGATAGCCAAATTAATGAGACACATGACAAGCACATTTCTCTGGGCGAAGCAACTAGTGACAAAAGGCTGCCCCCCTTTTTATTCCCTGTTACAGTGGGTGGTTACACAATGCATCACATGGTTACAAACAGCCAATGACAATGTTATTTCTTCAGCCAATGACAAGGCTACACTGCAGGGCCACCCTGTGGCCAATGGATTCAAATCTTGGTACAACTGTCCATCCACCTATTAGCCCCCCTTATTTCCTGTTCCTAGGCCACTATGTTCCAAAGCACATGGCTTGTTCCTCTGATGTGGCCAATGGATTCCACCTCTTGGCTCCGCCTCCATTTCCTGTTGCTCCAAAACAGCATGGTAAAGTCACATGGTACAGTCTCTTTGTCCCAAGCCTCATGCATCACAACACCTGAAGGCAGGACAAGAAGCAACGGGTGGAAACTTGTCAAGGAAAGATCCAATCTAGAACCCAGGAGAAATTTCCAGACAGTTAGAATAATTCATCAGTGGAACAGTTTGCCTCCAGACGTTGTGGGTCCTCCAACACTGGAGGCTTTTAAGAAGAGACTGGACAACCATTTTTCTGAAATGCTATAGGATTTCCTGACTGAGCAGGGGGTTGGACTAGATGACCCCCAAGGTCCCTTCCAACTCTGTTATTCTGTCAGGAGGTCAGGGAACAAAATTCTCAACCTCTTCTCTCCAGATTTTTTTTTTAAGAAACTAACCCTCTTTCATCCTTAATTTACTGGAGGTGTAGGGATGCTAAAAATGACTTACACCGAAATAGTCTTAATTGTATCTTCATTCTTGGGGTTAGAAGGAAAGAGAAGAAGAGGATGACCAGCACTGAGATGGGTGGACTTCCTTAGGGTGGTGATGGAGACACCCTTGGAAGACCTGAAGGACAGAGAAAATCTAGATGTGTGGTCAATCAGAGTCCATGCCAAGCCGATGGCATGCGATTCATCAAATGAAAATCAATCAAATGTGGGTGCTTTGGGGACCACAGACGAAGGATTGGTGTTTTTCTCTCTCCTCCACAAGGTTTGATATTTTATTTTCCTCCTTTTCACTTTCAGTTTCCAAGTGTGATGCAGACAAAGCTGCAGTTGTATGCATCATTCTTCATTTCTCCTGAGAAAGTATAGGGAAGGATTTCACAAAGAGGAGAAACGTGGAAGCCTCTCTCTCTCTCTCTCTCTCCCTCTCCCCCTCCCTCCCTCTCTCTCTCCCTCTCCCTCTCTCTCCCTCTCTCTCTCCCTCCCTCCCTCTCTCTCCCTCTCCCCCTCTCTCTCTCCCTCTCTCCCTCTCCCTCTCTCTCTCCCCCCTCTCTCTCTCCCTCTCCCCCCTCTCTCTCCCCCTCCCTCCCTCTCTCTCCCTCTCTCCCTCTCTCTCTCCCTTTCTCTCTCTCTCTCCCTCTCCCTCTCTCTCCCTCTCTCTCCCTCTCCCTCTCTCTCTCTCCCTCTCCCTCTCCCTCTCCTTCTCTCTCCCTCTCCCTCTCCCTCTCCCTCTCCCTCTCTCTCTCTCCCTCCCTCTCTCCCTCTCCCTCTCCTTCTCTCTCTCCCTCTCCCTCTCCCTCTCCCTCTCTCTCTCCCCCTCTCCCTCTCCCTCTCCCTCTCCCTCTCCCTCTCCCTCTCCCTCTCTCCTTCTCTCTCCCTCTCCCTCTCCCTCTCTCTCTCCCCCTCTCTCTCCCTCTCCCTCTCTCCCTCTCCTTCTCTCCCTCTCTCTCCCCCTCTCCCTCTCTCTCTCCCCCCTCTCTCTCTCCCTCTCTCCCTCTCTCCTCCTCCTGCTCCTTGTTTTCTCTCTTCTTCTCTTTGTCTCTCTCTGTCTTTCCCTTTCTCTTTTCCTCTTTCTTTTTCTCTGTCTTCTGTTCCTCTCTTTGTTTTTCTCTGCCTCTTTTCTTTCTTTCTTTCTTTCTTTTTCTTTCTTTCTTTCCTTTTTGTCTCTGTCTTTTTCTCTCTCTTTCTAGTTCTCTCTCTCTCTCTTTCTCTTTTCCTCTTTCTCTTTCTGTTCCTGTTTTGTTTTTCTGTCCCTCTTTTCTTTCTTTCTTTCTTTCTTTCTCTTTCTTTCCTTTCTTTCTGTCTCTGTCTCTTTTTCTCTCTCTTTCTAGTTCTCTCTCTCTCTTTCTCTCTGTTTCTCTCTTTGTCTTTCTCTCTCTATCTCTTTCCCCCTCTCTCTTTCTCTTTCTCTTTCTCTCTCTCTCTCTCTCTCTCTCTCTCTCTCTCTCTCTCTCTCTCTCTCTCTCTCTCTTTCATATTCTCTGTTTCTCTTGCCGGCTCTCTCCCTCTCCCTCTCCCTCTTTCTCTTTCTCTCTTCTTTAACCAAGTTTATAGAGTTAATCTGAGGCATGCCGGTTGTCAGAATTTTACTCTAGTAGCTGCTCTTGGCATTTTCTGCAATCAACACTCAGCATAATCCTGCTTAGATTTCATAACACATCTTTTCTTTTCATCCTTTAGAAACACTGCTTTCCCAAAGGAAATTAAGCATCTCCCAAATGTTATTTTGGCTTTAAAAAAAAAAGGTTACAGCACTGAAGATCTAATTCCCGATGTTTTCTATTCTGGCCCTGTCTTCAGAGCTGGAGATCTCATCTATTGAGTTGCCCACCAGACTGGAAAGTGGTTAACAGATCCTAGAAAAGGAAATGGTATTGAATGGTCTTAGAAAGTCGCCACATCTAGCTGACCACGGTTGTCCTTGAAAAAGTTGGACTGACTTGGCATCTGTACCCCACTGGGAATACTGCATCCCGTTTTGGTTGCCATGATGTAAAAAAGATGTTGAGACTCTGGAATGAGCACAGATGATTAGAGGACTGGAGGCTAAAACATATAAAGAACAGTTGCTGGAATTGGGTATGTCTGATTTAATGAAAGGAAGGACGAGGGAGGGACATGGTAGCAGCGTTCCAATATCTCAGGGGCTGTCCCAAAGAAGAGGGAGTCAAGCTGTTCTCCAAAACATCTGAAGGCAGGACAAGAAAGAACAGATGGAAACTCATCAAGGAGAGAAGCAACCTAGAACTAAGGAGAAATTTCCTGACAGTGAGAACAATTCACCAGTGGAACAACCTGCCTCCAGAAGCAGTGAATGCTCCATCACTGGAGGTTTTTAAGAAGAGACTGGACAGCCATTTGTCCAAAATGGTATAGGGTTTCCTGCCTGAGCAGGGGGTTGGACTAGATGACCTCCAAGATCTTTTCCAACTCTGTATTTGGATGGAATACAAATAGCAACTCTCAGCGCTTTGGACCACAATGGGAAGCCAATAACAACAACAATAGCCACAGCTAGTCCTCAGATGCTGCACAAACCCTTTCATAGATGCTGAGAACGGAGTTCACCTTGAGGACATTTTTACCTTACTTAATACTTTAAGGAGCGAGCAACACTCCAGATTGTAGAGACTGGGGCAAATCCAGCCTTTAGCATCTGCTGCATAGTCACTCTTTAATATTTTGCTTTCCATCCCTAGCAGTAGTGGGATTCAGCCAGTTTGCACCACTTTGGCAGAACCGGTAGCTAATTTTTTTGTTGCCCAGGCCTAGAATGGACTTCCGGAAGCGGCATCCACACAGAGAACCGGTTGTTCACCTATTTGAATCTCACCATTGATTCCTAGTCAATCAGTCTCTGCAGGTCTAGGATCTTTGGGCACAGACCCTTGGCTGTGCCTCCTTTGCCTCCCACCTCCCGCCTCAGCCCATTTACAGCCAGCTTTCCTTCTCCGCTGGCCCTCCCCCAGCCGTTAATAATAATAAAAGTTGGAAGGGACCTTGGAGGTCATCTAGTCCAACCCCCTGCTCAGGCAGGAAACCCTATACCATTTCAGACAAATGGCTGTCCAGTCTCTTCTTAAAAACTTCCAGTGTTGGAGCATTCACCACTTCTGGAGGCAGGTGGTTCCACTGGTTAATTGTTCTCACTGTCAGGAAGTTTCTCCTTAGTTCCAGGTTGCTTCTCTCTTTGATGAGTTTCCATCCGTTGCTTCTTGTCCTGCCCTCAGGCGCTTTGGAGAATAGCTTGACTCCCTCTTCTTTGGGGCAGCCCCTGAGATATTGGAACGCTGCTATCATGTCCCCCCTCGTCCTTCTCTTCGTTAAACTAGACATACCCAATTCCAGCAACCATTCCTTATATGTTTTAGCCTCCAGTCCCCTCATTATCTTTGCTGCTCTTGTCTGTACTCTTTCTCCTTGGCCAATGGACCCCTGGCCCTCCACCCCAGGCCCTTAGCCCCAGGCCATTCACAAGGCATTCTTCATCCTGGACCTTTGGCTGCAGGGGACAAATAGTTGACAGCCAATCAGATGGCAGGCAGAAGCCATGGTGCTGGGGGGGCCAGCGTGCGATGGGCAATGGGCAATCACAGGGGCTTTGGGTTGTTTTTTAAAAAAAGTGCTGCAACTGCTCCACAGGTTTTGGGGCCTTACAGCTCTGTCACCAGGACTGCCGGTAGGGGGAGTAGCTGGGGTCACTGGTGGGGGAGAGCAGAGAGGTGAGGGTGTGTTGGGGGGACCAGGAAGGGAGGGAGAGGGGGCTTCACAAAGATAGCATTGAGAGAAAAATCTTCATCAGGGTCCAGTCCAAGCCGGGAATAAATAAAATGGAGACTGCTTTAGAAAGAAGGTTGTAGTTTATTGAAGAGCAGAGCCAGACAGAAAGATGGCTCTGGAAAAACTGACCCCATGTAGTAGGGAGTGGGTTTTTATTTCTTCTTGGGCTTCTGTGTTTGGAGTTGTTCCTGTGGCATGAACTTTGACCTGAGTCTGAGTGTGCCTTTCTGGTATTCTGATGGTGGTGGGTTAACCCTATTATGTCCCAAAAGTCATATCCTGCTTCCCTGGGGCTGTGGCTGGTGAGTGTTGGATATTTATTTATTTATTTATTTATTTGTTTGTTTGTTTGTTTGTTTGTTTGTTTATTTATTTATTTATTTGGTGTAAGGGATTGTTGATTCTAGGGATCTTTATCTTTCTAATTCCAGCTTCCTGGCTCCAATCTTTCTGACAAGATCATCACATCTGCATTTCTGCAGACCTGGTTTCTGTTTGGGGCAGAGAGACTTGGGGGGGAGGGTTGGTTTCTGCCTTTTAAATCCTTTGAGGAAATATAATATTCTGCCTTTTAATATTCCCCCAAAATATTTCTTTCTGGGGGGTGGGGGCTGACTTCCCACAACAGCTTGGCTGGCAACTCAAACAAAAAAAGGGAGGAGGGACTTCAACTCCCAGACTTGGGGTGGTGTTGGTTTCTGCCTTTTAAATCCTTTGAGGAAATATATTATTCTGCCTTTTAATATTCCCCAAAAATATTTCTTTCTCGGGAGGGGGGCTGACTTCCCACAACAGCTTGGCTGGCAACTCAAACAAAAAAGGGGAGGAGGGAGCAAGGCCAGCGCAAATTCTGGCATTGTGGGGGGGGCTGGAGAAGGCTCGGGAGGGGCAAAGCAGGGCCAGCAGCTTGTGGGGTGCGGGGGGGCTGTGGGCGGTGCGCAGGCGAATGGCAGCAATAGCACTTAGACCAGTGTTTCTCAACCTTGACAATTTTAAGGCATGTGGACTTCAACTCCCAGAATTCCACAGCCAGCAAAGCTGGCTGTGGAATTCTGGGAGTTGAAGTCCACATGCCTTAAAATTGTCAAGGTTGAGAAACACTGACTTAGACTTATAAGCCGCTTCCTGCTGCTTTACAACCCACAAAAAGTACTTTTGGGACAGCCATGACCTGGATGACTGAGCATCTTCATAGACCTTTGAATGGTACTCCTTTTTTTTCCCAGCCTGGTGGGGGTTTAAACCTGCCATTTTTTTTACTCCCTTAGACTCTTGCAAGGATCATTATTCAGCGTGACTTTTTCGGTAGGATGTGATTTGGCAAAACTACTCAAAGCCTCCAGGGATGTGTTTGATGGAAATCCGGGGTCAGCTAAGGTAAGAAAAGCTGGAACCAGAGCCGTCTCTTAACGCAGAAAATTCTTAAAGGTAAATTAATAGACGTGAAATTAGAAGTTTTCTTTCTAGGTTTGATCAACAAACCGACTGAAAGTAAACATGGGACTTGGTTCCACGTGTGGCAAAAGCCACAAGCCTTTGATACGCAGAGATGTAAGGATTGTGTTCCCTACGGTGGAAAAGAGATGGGGAAATGAATGGAAATGAATGGAACTGCTGAGATAGTTAGATGGTTGTGGTTGTTGTTCAGTCACTAAGTTGTGTCCAACTCTTACTGACCCCATGGGCCACATCACCCCAAGTCCCCCTGTCCTCCACTGTCTCCCGGAGTTTGCCCAAATTCATGTTCATCACATCAATGACACTATCTAACCACCTCTGTGGTGGCGCAGCGGTGTTGTGTTTCCTCGCCAGCCAGTGCATCTGGCAGCTGAGTCTGAGGAATCAGAGAAGGAGGAGGGGGGGCCTGGAGTGACATCAGAGTCAGAGGAAGGCTCTGAGGAGCTCCAAGACTTACAGTCGGACGAGGAGCCTGGCCCCTCTACTCCCGCTCAGGCTGAGACACAGCTGTGCTGGGAGTCTGAGTTGGACAGTGATGAAGAACAGCTGGGACAAATCCCGGATGGACGAAAGCGCAGGAAGAGAAGCGAGTAGGACAGAGGAATGCAATGGGGTGACTCCAAAGGCAAAGGAGAAGGCATTAGGAAGCCACGCCTTGGCTGCATAATAAAAGGGAAGGTGTGGGAGGTGCTGCTTGTCGAAGGCAACTGTTTGTGTTGAGGATCGAGTTTCTGTGGACTGTGTTTGTTTGCCTTGGACATTGACTCAGGTCTGTGAATAATAAAAGGGGATTGGTTTTTTTCCTGCAGTTCTAGCCTGCTAATTGGAAGAGGGGTTTCTCCTTGTGGGCATAACAAGGACTCACGCAGGCTGGGACAGAACAAGTGGTTAGAATGCAGTATTCAAGGAAAAACAAAGTCCAGATGCGTTTTGAGGGGGAAAAAAGCACCTTTGGGAATAACTTACAACTCCACAAATGATTTTACATAGATAGTCTTCTGCCTACAACCCGTTCATTTAGTGAGGGTTCAAAGTTACAGCAGCACAGAAAATGTGACTTATGACCTTTCCTCAGTCTAATGACTGTGATAGCATCCCCATGATCATGTGATCAAAATTCAGGTGCTTGGTATTTATAACAGAATAGGAGAGTTGGGAGGAAACTTAGAGGTCTTCTAGTCCACCCCCCCCTTGCTCAGGCAGGAGATTCTATACCATTTTGGACAAATGGCTGTCCAGTCTCTTCTTAAAAACTTCCAGTGATGGAGCATTCACAACTTCTGGAGGCAGGTTGTTCCACTGGTTAATTGTTCTCACTGTCAGGAAGTTTCTCCTTAGTTCTAGATTGCTTCTCTCCTTGATCAGTTTCCATCCGTTGCTTCTTGTCCTGCCTTCAGGGACTTTGGAGAATAGCTTGACTCCCTCTTTTTGGGGGCAGCCCCTGAGATATTGGAAGGCTGCTATCCTGTCCCCCCCTCGTCCTTCTCTTCATTAAACTAGACATACCCAATTCCAGCAACTGTTCCTTGTATGTTTTTGCCTTTATGATGCCTTTATGATTTATGATGGTTGCTGGGATCATGTAATCGCTATTTGAAACCTTCCCAGCCAGCATCCAATTAGCAAAATCAATGGGGGAAGCCAGATCTGTGTAACAATCTCATGCTTGACTTAATGACTCCAATGATTTGGTTAACAACCATGGCATGTCATAAAATTGGGCACACCTCACTTACTTAGCAGTGGAAATTCTAGCCCCAATTGTAGTCATAAGTCAAGGACTATTTGTATTCCTGTGTCTGGCTAAGTTTATAGATGTTCCTTCTCCATAGGGATCCTGCTCGCAATAAGACCATCTTCTACATTTCCTGGTGGGCTCACCATTTCTTTGCCTTTGGTCTGAATTGGAACCTGGTACCTTCATCCCTACTAAGCTAGCATGGACCTTTGTTCAAAGTATCCTCATTTGCAAATTGTCTCAATTGCTGTTAAGATCACTTTTGTGTCATTTTGTATTGTGGGCACACAGGCCCAGGTTAAAAATGAAATTCTGTTGCCTGCTCTCGAAAGAAAGTATATATCTACCCACACACATACATAACATACACACACACACACACACACACACACATCTATCTATCTATCTATGAGAGAGAGAGAGAGAGAGGTAGAGATAGAGAGAGAGAGAGAAATAGAGATAGAGATAGAGATAGATAGAGATAGAGATATAGAAATAGAGATAGAGATAGAGATAGAGAGATATGATAAAGATATGAAAGAAAGAAAGAAAGATAGATAGATAGATAGATAGATAGATAGATAGATAGATAGATAGATAGATAGATAGATAGATAGATAGATGTAAAGTTAGAGAGAGAGAGATAGAAACAGAGTATGTGTGTGTGTATATATATATGATAAAGTGATATGATAGAAAAATAGAGATAGAGAGATATAGATATAGATATACCCCATATATATTAATATATATATAATCAATCAATGTCCATTTTGAATATATAGCAGAAAGAGGAAACTTGAGAGTTCACAAGGTTGAGAGGATGTGTTGTGTCCCAGACAATCTTAAGGATCCTGCTCAAGCATCGCTTATATGCCATGTCCTGGATGGAAAGGAGGGAACTGCCAATGATTTTTTCTGCTGTCCTCACCACTCTCTGCACTGCCTTCCTGCCTGAAGCAGGGATGCTTCCAAACCAGACTGTGATGCTGTATGACAGGATGCTCTCGATCGTCGCCCTGTAGAAAGTGGTAAAGACAGCAGAAGGAAGATGAGCTTTTCTCCTGAGACACAGAAAATGCAGGCACTGCTGTGCCTGCTTCACCAGTGTCTCGCCTACTTGTTAACTGCACACCCAGGAATTTGATGCTGGTAACCAACTCCACAGGTTTTTACTTACTGTCATTTCTTCTGCTACAATTTTATTATATATAAGTATTGGCCCCCAATGCTTATATATAATAAACAACCATGCTTGTTGGCATGGTCACAAGCCATTTGCTTGGCAACATCAAACCCAGGAAATAATGCCATCAAAAGAAAAACAAAACCAGCCACAATATAATTATACAGTAGCAGCTAAAAGCAGAATTCTAACCAGGCACAACAATGTCTCCTGGCCAGAGATGGAAGCTCAGCAGCAAATGCAGAAAAGTGGGCGGGGGGGAAGGAGCGCATAAAAGGATGATAGGACACAACAACAAAAAAGACTAATGTTAATGAGAGAGAAAAGAAGATATAGTTAGTTAGGACAGAAGATTGGGGAAATGTGATTTTTATTAAGAGGGCTGCAGGTTTCAGCCTGCATTAACCTGGTTGGAGGTTCTGCGTTGTGCTATCCCTTCTCAAAATCTCAGAAACAGTGTCAGGTCATCCTGTGTTGGTGCGTCAAAAGAACAGCTGACAACCAGGCATGATAGACGATGGTAGTTTTAATCACTCCATGTGGAACAAAGTCAGCACTGGGAGTGGTCTATTCCCAGCGCTGTATATAGATCGCAATCGTGCACACAGCCTTAAGTTCCTACCCCACCCACCAAATCACATGCCCCAATTGCCTACCCCACCCACCAAACCAACATCCGGCTCAGCAAACCTGTTTACCTCTTCCCTGCCAACCAGTCTGGCAGCTTGGGGCTTCCCTATGTGACCAATGTGCTGCTTGCAGCAATCATCCGGCTGCATCTCGCTCATTGGATGTCGGCCCAGCGAGGCGCATGGTAATGATGTCATCAAGGGTGTTGTTGAGCTTCACAGTCACCACAGCGAGAACGCGGATGCCAGCGACGCTTCGGAATCATGGCTGCCAAAATGAGCTATGCTGCCACAATGCGGAGCCAGTAAGCTGCGTGGAGCCTGAGTGAGCCCCTCCCTGGGTTTCTGCACAGAGCGGCCTCACAGGGCTCGACATGCGGCTCCCTCTACCAGGGGTCCCCCTGGAATACAAGCAAAAGAGGGTTACGATATCATCCTGCTGTCTTCCAATAGCCCCTGCTTTATTAGGGTGTTTATGATGGTACCTCCTAAGCAACCGGGGTGTGTGCACATCCGTGTCCAGCACCCACGAGGCATCTGATACCTTCCACAGTACTAGGTAATATACTCTGCCTTTCCTTTCTCGTGAGTCCAGGATTTCCTGGACCTCATATTGACCGGGCACCACAGGGCCTGGCGCTTTCACTGAACGGTCGTCGGTTACCGGTTCCAGCAAGCTGCTATGGAAGACAGGGTGTATCTTACCTAGAAACTGGGGAAGGTGTAGTCGCACTGTCACCGGATTGATTACTTGGGCTATGCGGAAAGGACCGATGTACTTCGGTGCTAATTTCTTACAAGGGACCTGAAGTCGGATATATTTTGTAGATAGATATACCCGATCACCCTCCTTAAATGGTTTATGGGCCCTCCGTTTTTTATCTGCTTGGTTTTTGGTGACCTCCCTCGCCTTTGCCAAGGCTTTTCTTACCGCCTCCCATACCCTGGTAAGTCTGGTCACTCATTCCCCGGGCTGACAGGAAAGGGAATCTGGAGTGCCACACTCTGGCATAGGCACAAACCCCCTGCCCAAAACCACCTTAAACGGTGTAAACCCAGTACTACTGTGGACAGCGTTGTTATAGGCAACCTCCGCAAACACTATCAAGCACTCCTAGTGCTCGACAAACAGTTTGACACAAGATGGTTTAGCTCTCAGTCCAGAATCAGCCTGAATAATGTCTGCCTCAGTAGCTAAACCAGTGTTTCTCAACCTTGGCAACTTTAAGATGGGTGGACTTCAACTCCCAGAATTCTTTCTGGCTGGGGAATTCTGGGAGTTGAAGTCCACCCATCTTAAAGTGGCTAAGGTTGAAAAACCCTGGTGGACTTTGTTCTGTTTTCGATGTAAAGGCATTGAGACGAGGCAGGCGTAACAACAGTCTTCTCTTTATTCAATCTCCAACAGAACCACAAACAAAATGGCACGGATTCCTTTTACACCCCTTTGCAGGGACAGTGTTAGCCAATCAATGCAATGTATTTCTCCCACCTTGCGCATGCCCAATAGGCTGGAGACAGCCTGTCTGGTCCCAGGCATCCACATGGTCTGCCCGGGCCTCTCTGCAGCTTCCTGCACCTGCCGAGTCACTCAGCAGGCCCAGGACATAACAGACTTCAACTCCCAGAATTCTTGCTGTCTGGAGAATTCTGGGACTTGAAGTCCACCCATCTTAAAGTGGCTAAGGTTGAAAAGCACTGAGCTAGATACCTCAACCTATTCTGAGGTCTCATCTTAAAGCACATTTTTCTCCCATTTCTGATTTTTTAAAAAAGAAATTCATTTGAAAAATCTGTTACACGTGTTGGTGCTGGTTGTTCCCTGCATGTATAATTTTGTTCCCTATTTTGCTGAAGCCCACACATGTGTCAACTGCTTGTTTTATTTAAAGGTTCTTTGTGTATGTTATTTTTAGAAATCCTTGCCTTTTTCATAGCCGATGAAGGTCTTTTTCTTATGTGTTTTTTTAAAGTTGGACCGTTGCACCACAAACATTCATTGGAGTGGGATTTCAAAGCTTGGATATTGGTTTCTACCTTGGGTTTGGATCATACAAATTCTAACCCATTCCATACTGCATCAAGGGTACCCAGCCTTTCTCAGCTGGATTTCTGCCCAATTCCACCAGATGCTCTTATTGAAAAATAATAAACACTTGTTGAAAGAAAAATTAGGTCCAGTTCCAAGCCGGGAATAAGATGTTGGAAATAAAATGGAGGCTGCTTAGGAAAGAAGGTTCTTGTTTATTGAAGAGCAGAACCAGCAACAGCATGCATTTCTGGGACAGCTGACAAAATGGCTGAGAGAGTGGATGTCTATGGAGATTCTCAGTCATCCAGGTCATAGTTATCCCAAAGATGCTTTTTCACGAGGCAACTGGACGTTCTTGTTTTTATTATTATTATTATTATTTATTTAATTTTCTTTGAAGGCGTTCCGCTTCTCATCCAAGAAGCTTCTTCCGCTCTGACTGGATGGTGGGGAATGGAAGGATTTAAACCCCTTGCAGACAGCTGGTCATTTGCCTTCTTTTAGAGAGTCATTGAGGCCACTTGGAGGTTTACCTGTGTCCTCAGGGTCACCTGAGTGGTGCAAATAGGTGTGGAGCCATCTTGGAACTGCTGAAAGGACCATGTTGTAGACTGGAGATAGACGATGTCAGATCAACAGAAGGGGACAGATTTGACATCATCTATCTCCAATCTACAACACGGTCCTTTCAACAGTTGTAAGAAGGCTCCACACACATTTATCCCACCCTGAAGACACAGATAAACCTCCAGGTGACCTCAGCGATTCTCTAAAAAAAGGCAAAGGACCAGCGGTCTGCAAGGAGTATAAATCCTTCCATTCCTCACCATCCAGTCAGAGCTGAAGAAGCTTCTGAGATGAGAAGCGAAATGTCTTCAAAGAAAAACAAGAACATCCAGTTGCCTCATGACAAAGCATCTTTGGTTTGTGAGTGGATGCATCTTTATAGGATTCTGATTGAGGTGCTCCAGGGGGTTGTGCAATGTAGTGACCCTTGCATCAGTGGTGGTGGGTGAATCCTATTATGTCCTAAAGGTCATGTCCTGTCCTTAGAATTTGGGTGGGGGGGATGTAAATTCTTAATCCCATCAGCTGTGTGGGCTGAAGACATTTTGTTTATGGATAAATTGGTCCAGTCTTTCTGAATATCCATTCAAAATCTCCTAACGACTGGCCTTTTTGCTTGAGGCTTTTTTTTCCCCTATAGCAGGGAGACTGGGGCTGCTTTCTGCCTTTGTTAAGATTTTTTTTTTCTCCATTTCTCCTTTAGGGGTGTTGAAGGAAAAGTCTTCATCATCGTTCAGTCCAAGCCAGGAATAAACAATATGGCGACTGCTTTAAAAAGAAGGTTGCAGTTTATTGAAGAGGAGAGCCAGATAGAAAGATGGCTCTGGAAGAAAAAAAGAGAGCACATGTAGGGAGTGTGTTTTTATACCCTCTGAAGCCTTTTGTTTGGAGTTGTTTCCTGTTCCTGTTTGAGGCTTTGTATTTCCTGTGTCATGTATTCTGACCTGAGTCTGAGTGTGCCCTTTGGCATCTGTGGGTTAATCCTATTATGTCCTGTCTTAGAGTTTGGGTGGGGTATGTAGATTGTAGGTGTCTTTGTCTTCTTAATCTTCTAGCTTCAACCTTCCTGAATGGATTATTACATCTGCATTTCTACAGAGCTGGTTTCTGCTTGGGGGAGGGAGACTTGGGGCTATTAAGAAAAACTGGACATGCTTTTCTGCCTCTTTAAGATCCTTTGAGGAAATATATTTTTCTGCCCTTTTAATATTTCCTTCTCTGGGGGGTTGACCTCCCACAGGATAAAAAATTCTATCCTGTCTTTTTTTAATATTCCCCAAAATATTTCATTCAGTGAGGGGGGGCGCAGTGCTGACCTCCTATACGCTCTTTAAAACTTTGTGCACTGTGCAAATGCTGACCTTCACAGAGAATTCTTACACATCGCAACTCGGTGGCTGGTGTGACACTTTGGGGTTATTAGAAAGGCTCTCAAACTTTGGAGCAGGCCTGAGTGGAGTTCCGTTGTGATTTTTTTTTATTTTTTTTTTTGGTATTTTCCTGGAGAGACGAACCTTATTTTCAAGAATTCCTTCTGGGCAAAAAGGGTTGAGAATGGCAGCTCTAGAGAGGTAATTATACAATTAAAACGAAAAAATACACACACACACACTCACACAGGCCTGCGTCTCCTCGGGCGTGCACTGAATTCTCTTGCATTGTATGTATTACCTACCAGCATGCTCACACACATGTACACACACACACACACACACACACACACAGAGAGAGAGAGAGAGAGAGAGAGAGAGAGAGAGAGAGAGAGAGAGAGAGAGAGAGAGAGAGAGAGAGAGAGAGAGAGAGAGAGAGAGAGAGAGAGCAGAAAACAGTAAAATCCGTTGAACCCTTGCTTATTTGCTCCTCAGATTCATCAGGATGTTACATTTGCCCCTTTCTGTCAGAAAAGCTTACATTTTAATTGATCCAGAATATTAGTGTTTTTATTGTAATATAAACCATTTGATGCAGGCCTCCCTCTGCTTTTTTCCCCCATAGTATATGCTGCCCTCTAGTGCTTGTAAAAGCTCATTGCAGCCTTTGTATCAAAAAAGATCAGATTTTGACATTCTGGATCACACCAGCAGTGTGTTCACCTACCTGATCACCCCTCAGTGTAACAGCAGGGTCCAATATCAAACTGTAGATCACATCATGACCGACTGTGACCTGAGGGCATACGCTGGTCCGATATCTGATATTTGTGGGGTCATGAAAGAAAACAACCTGCCTGCCAGAAAACAACCCAGCTCAGAGAGCACTAAACACCCCACAGTCCTCCTACTCCTCCTCTCCCTTCTAGCACTGATGATGTTACCTAGTTGGGTAATGAAACGTCTGCAAGAAAACAATCAAGCTCAGAAAGCACAGAGGACCCCACAGTCCTCCTTCTCCTCCTCCTCCTCCTCCTCTTCCTCCTCTCTGCAAAGCCCACTCCCTTCTAGCACTGATGATGTTACCTAATTGTGTCATGAAATGTCCACAAGAAAAGCACCCAAGCTCAGAGAGCACCAAGGACCCCACAGTCCTCCTCCTCGTCCTCCTCCTCCTCCTCCTCCTCCTCCTCCTCCCCCCAAACCCCACACCCATCTAGCACTGATGATGTTACCTAATTGGGTCATGAAATGTCTGGTGCTCAGAGAGCACCAAGGACCCCCACAGTCCTCCTCCTTCCAGCAAATTCCCTCCCTTCTAGCACTGATGATGTTACCTAGTTGGGTCATTAAACATCTGTAAGGAAACCACCAAGCTCAGAGAGCACCAAGGACTCCACAGTCCTCCTTCTCCTCCTCCCCCTCGTCTTCTTCCTCCTCCTCTTCCTCCTCTCTGCAAAGCCCACTCCCTTCTAGCACTGAGGATGCTACCTAATTGGGTCATGAAATGTCTGCAAGAAAACAACCAAGCTCAGAGAGCACCAAGGACCCCACAGTCCTCCTCCTCCTCCTCCTCCTCCTTCTCCTTCTTCTCCTTCTCCTCTCTGCAAACCCTTCTCCCTTCTAGCACTGATGATGTTACCAAGTTGGGTCATGAAATGTCTGCAAGAAAACAACCAAGCTCAGAGAGCACCAAGGATTCCTCCTCCACCACCTCCTCCTCCTCCTCCTCCCCTCCTCCTCCTCCTCTCCCCAAACCCCTCTCCCTCCTAGCCCTGATGACGTTACTTAGCTGTGTAACAAAACGTCTTCCAGAAAACCACCACGCTCAGAGAGCACCAAGAACTCCAGAGTTCAACCCCACATATTATCCTCTTCTGTTCATAGCTAGATCTCTGAGTTTCCTTTTCCCCTGCTGGAAAAAGGCTCATTTTCAAAGGCTACATAACGAACAAGGTCCAGTAATCGTGTCCAGAGGCCCTCAAGTACCTGTTGAATTTAGCAGGTCCAGCAGACTGAGAATTCAGTTGCTACTGAATCCAAGAAAGTTAAATTGGATTGTTTTCTTCACCAGCAAGATGGAATTTGGAAAAAAAAAAACATTCCGAATGTGGGAGAAAGAATGTGGGAGAAAGTTAGGTTGGTATCTATTTTTACTTCCCAAGCATCATTTTAGAAAGATGAGCCACTGTGTTTTTTTAAGCCAGTTGGCCCTTAAATGTATGAGTGAAACATCTCAAATCTAAACTGATCCCTCCAGCTTAAAGGCTTCCAAAAAATACTGTTTTGTTTTGTTTTGTATGAAATTCAAGCTATCTGTGAAGAACTGAAAGTCAGAAAGGACTCGGTGTCTGATTGTGACCACGTAAGAAGACAGCTGTAAAATAACACAAGGCTCCCTCAATGTATGTTCACAAAGACGTTAAATCAGATGGACACAGCAACCTTTTCCGCAGTTATGCTTAAATCATGAGAACATCCAACGTTTAAATCATGAGACAAAGTCTAATTGGACTTTTTCCACCCTTATTTTTATTTAATGAAGCCTTGAAAAAAAATGAACAATCTGTATTTAAGGAGGTTATGGAGATTTCTTCCTGATTTCTTCAAGGTAGACAACAGACTAAAATCTCCTGGTGGTCTCTCATCCGAATGTTAATTAAGTCCCTTCTTGCTTAGCATCCGAGTCCATGGAAGGTTGGCAAAAATGTGATAGGGTTTTTTGTTGTTGTTATCCTCTGCTATTCACTAAGTCACTTTGATCTGATGCAGATCTAAAACACTTTTAAATATAACAATGGGTTACAACTACCCATAATTTCATTTTCTAAGAATATCGTTCTATATAGGATATTCTGTAAGATATTGGTCTAGCAACTCTAGTGGTTAAGACACCAGACTAGAAAATGGGAGATCATGAGTTCAAGTCCTGCCTTAGCCTGGAAAGCTAGTTTTTTGACTTTGGGCCAATCAGCAGGAGACAGCAAGTTCTAGTTCTGCCTTAGATAGGAAAGCCAGTTAGGCTACTTTAGGCCAATCACTGTGAGTTCTAGTCCTACCTTAGCCATGAAAGTTGGCTGAGTGACTTTGAATCAATCACTTGGAGACAGTGAGTTCTAGTCCTGCCTTAGATAGAAAAGCCAGTTAGGCGACTTTGGGTCAATCACAGTAAGTTCTAGTCCTGCTTTAGTCATGAAAGCTGGCTGGGTGTCTTTGGGCCAATCATTAGGAGATGGTGAGTTCTAGTCCTACCTTAGCCATGAAAGTTAGCTGAGCAACTTTGAATCAATCATTAGGAGACAGTGAGTTCTAGTCCCACTTTAGGCATCACAGCCAACTGAGTGACTTTGGGCCAGCCCCTCTCTCTTTCTCAGCCCAACCCACCTCTCAAGTTTGTTACTGTGGGGAAAATAGGAGGAAGGTGTGATGGACACAAAGTGGGGTCACCTGATCATGGGGGGGTGGGCATTGGAACTGTCAAATCTGGATTGTAAGTCCCCTTTTAAGATCTGGCCGTGGGCGACTACCTGAATATCTATTTCTGTGACCTGAAATAGTTTTTCTCAAAAGTAAATTATAGTTCTGCACAATTGTGGAGCTACGCGTGCACAAAAGGATGGAGAAGTATTAATACCACTTTACAATGCCTTGCTAAGACCACATTTGGAATATGGCATCCAGTTTTGGTCACCACGATGTAAAAAAGATGCGAAGACTCTAGAAAGAGTGCAGAGAAGAGCAACAAAGATGATCAGGGGACTGGAGGCTAAAACATATGAAGAACGGTTGCTGGAATTGGGGATGTCTAGTTTAATGACGAGAAGGACAAGGGAGGACGTGATAGTAGTGTCACCAATATCTCAGGGGCTGCCCCAAAGAAGAGGGAGTCAAGCTATTCTCCAAAGCGCCTGAAGGCAGGACAAGAAGCAACAGATGGAAACTGACCAAGGAGAGAAGCAACCTAGAACTAAGGAGAAACTTCCGGACAGTGAGAACAATTAACCAGTGCAACAACCTGCCTCCAGAAGCAGTGAATGCTCCAACACTGGAAGTTTTTAAGAAGAGACTGGACAGCCATTTGTCCGTAATGGTGTAGGGTTTCCTGCCTGAGCAGAGGGTTGGACAAATAATATTGATTTAATGTTATTATTAAATCAATCCAAAAGGATTTTCCCAGAGGATGGACGTTGTCTTCTTGAAAAGATTTTGCTTCGGCCAAAATCGTCCAAGTCAAAAAGTCTCCGTGTTTGGGAGTCCCACAACTAAAGCACGGCTGAGTCAATACGCTGGTATTTTCTCTCCCACCCCCACCCCCACCCCGCTGTTTTTCCTCCAAATTCAGCATTTGGAAGTAATGAACGCCACGCAACATTACCAGCCGGGTTTCAATTTTGTCGGTTTTATTTCCAGGCCTAATGAAGACCAAAACCGAAAACTTCATCAAATTTCATTATCGCTCGTTAAGGATCGCAAGCATCGCATTTTATTTAAAAACAGCAAAACTCTTTACTGGGGTCATTATCTATGGAAACTTAATTTTTTCCCAGACAAACGTCCTCTCTCTCTCTCTTAGCTACAAAACAGCATCGTAACCAAGCGGTACTTCAGCGTGAGAGGAAGGATATAATGTCTCAGAAAACCACGGTTAGGATCCAAAGTCCTACATGGAAACCTGAATAAAGGCAGCCCTCAGCTGGTTTTCTACCAAAAAGCAGCTTCGTCAAAGAACGTTCTCTTCCCTTCCTTGATATGTAACTCCGTGACCTCCCCGTTTAAAATATCACTACAGGGAGTCCTCAGCTTACGACTGGTGGCTTGGCGACCGTTGGAAGTTACGACAAACCTGACCTTGGGGAGGCATTTATTTATTTATCCGTCATGAAATTTACCCGCCGCCCATCTTGTTATCCAACGTCTCTGGGCAAGTTACAACATTAAAAAGCATTTTTAAAAAAAACCGTTAAAATAACCCGTTCTATGCAGGACGTAGCACGTTAAGCGATGCTTTGAGCCGGATCCGCAGGATTGTCCGGGACGTTATGCGCATCCTCTTCACCTCTTTTCCGTGTTCCCTTCCCTTCGTGCCTGGCTGAGGAATTCTGGAAGTCCACAAGTCCTAAAAGAGCCAAGTTTGAAGACCCCTGACTTAAGAGTTATGTACCCCCTTCACAGCACTGTACAGCTCTCTCTAAGCCAGCGGTTCTCAACCTGTGGGTTGCGACCCCATTTGGGGTCGAACGACCATTTCACGGGGGTCGCCAAACACCGCAGTCCGCCTTTTTTTTTTTGGTCGGCCATTTTTTTCCCCTTTGCGATGCGGGCCGTCGCGCCGCACATGCGCGATGCGGGCCCGCCATTTTTTTCGGGGGGGGGGTTGGCAATTTATTTTTTTGGGTCGGCCATTTTTTTCCCCTTTGCGATGCGGGCCGTCGCAACGTGCATGCGCGATGCGGACCCGCCATTTTTTTTTATTTTGGTCGGCCATTTTTTTTTCGGTCGGCCATTTTTTTCCCCTTTGCGATGCAGGCTGTCGCACCGCGCATGCACGATGCGCCCCGTCGCGCCGCACATACGCGATGCGCCCCATCGTGCATGCGCGATGCGGGCCGGGGTCGAGCCCCGGAAAAGGTTGAGAACCGCTGCTCTAAGCGGATTACAGGACACCCCCAACTATCTGGGTCCTCATTTTACAATACTGCACTATTAACCACGGTGCCACCACAGCTCTTATGATCTGTATTCAAAGTTCAGACAAGTCACATGAACGAGTCCACATTTTGAGGCTGTTTGCGGTGTCCCGTGGTCTCACGGCCACATTTCACGACGGGTTTGGTGGCAAACTGGTACTGCTTTCCCGTCTTCAACAAAACCGGCTTACAGCAAAGCACGCATTTGCTTAAGGACCGCAGTATTTGCTTAACAATTTACCACAAGAAAAAAAACACGTTAAAATCTTTTGAGGCTTACGACGATGGGCAAGGCTTACGATTGCAATATGAAGACTCCACGATGGTCGTAACCTAAGGACTCTACCTGTACAGCATTTGATAAAGTCATTTTAACGCTGCATGTGATGTAAAGCTGTTTCGCTTTTTTGGCCCTGCTCTCGGCAGAGATTCTAATGTAGAAATAAAAGCAGGAAGTTGGAGTTCAAAAGAACTTGATGGGAACATGTTTATTATTTGGAAGAAGATATAAGTAAAAGAACGATACACGTATGTGGAGATTGGTCTTCACGCTGAAATCAACACGGGGATTCTACATGCAGGATTTTAATAAACTGTTACATAATATTTAAGGACATGTAACATCCAAAAGAAGCATGGCTGGGCTCAACAGAGCAAGGAACTAAAAGATCAGATTTTTTTTTATTTTAACTTTTCAAGATACCTCGTCCACGGATATATATATATATAAAAAATAGCCTTTTCTATTTCTTTCCCCCATTCCTTTGGGAAAATTTCACGAGTAAGAACTTTACACCTACCTGCCTCAGAACCACCCAAATCAACTCTGGTGGTGTTAAAATTTAATTTTGAAAAGACTAAGCACTGCTGTTATCTGGATTAAAAAAAAAAAGATGCTTTTGCAAAATTTGGACTTTGAATATAATGCATCAGTACAAAATATGAATTGCACACCCAGGCACCTGCAGTTTCGCCTCTAGCACAACTGAGTCCACAACCTTCACTCTTGTCCTGGAATTTTAATACCACCTTGAAAGAAAGAAAAAAAACAGCTGAGAAAAAAAAAGTATATTTAAAAAAAATTGTTTTTGAGGACTAATAGGTGAATCAAACCACAGGAAGCATAGTTTTCTGCATTAGGCACATCCGCCAGCCAGATACAAAGCATAAAATCCCCAAACTCAAAACAGAAAAGCAATATTAAAGTATACATTTTAGCAGTTGGTAAAACCTCTAAACAGTTTTAGGCACCGTTGTTTTGTTTTGTTTTGTTTTTTTAAAAATCCCGTTTATGTAAAGCAAGCATTGCAAGGAAAAAGGTACCCAGCATCCATGCTTCAAAGAATCAAATTTAGTAATAGTAGTAGACTGATTTATTGACTATCATGTACAATCATGTGTGAAATCAAGAACCCACCACCAAAACCAACCCAGGTAGTGTTAACATTTGACTTTGTAAGACGGAGCGCTGCTGTATTCCGACAAATAAACTGGAGTACGCGAAGAATACAGGGCGTGGAGGGAAGTGAAGAGTGCGTGGTTTTTGCAGAGAGATCCCGACCGTTCTTAAGATTCTTTTCTCATAGCATTTTCCTCTTCTCAAACTCCTGCAGGATTAAGAAGAAAAAGAGAAAAAGGAGGGTTTTTTTTAACCAAAGCTGCACAGTGGCTCATGTGATTAGGTTGCTGGGTTGAGGAGAGAAAGCTCCTGTTTGAGACCCGAGCGTTGCCACTGGATGGGGTGAGCTCCTGTCCTTTGCTCCAGCTCCTGCCGGGGGGGGGCACGAAAGGAGCCCTCAAGTGGGCATCCCCGAGGCAACGGTGATGTCACTGGCTAATCCTTTCATCCTTTCAACCCAGAATTGCCGCGTTAACAACCACAAGCAAAGCTGCAATAAATTCTTCCCCATCGTCTTCCTTTCCCATTTCTCTTCTTTTGTCTCAGACTGCCTCTGCCTGGCCTGGCCTGCAAATAGCACCTTGTCAAAATGCTCTGATCTCACAAGAAGGCAGGCAAGTGCTAACTGCCCGGGAACGGAGGCTGGCAAATGTGAATTTTTTTAGCTGATCCGGAGGGCTACAGCCACTATTGATAAGCTGCACAGCCTGGTTAATGTAATTCTATATAATGACCCTTTGTTTTCTGAGTGCTAAGGGCAGCTAACAATAAAAGAACAGAAAAGGGTAATAGGTTTGTCTGTCTGTCTATCCTATCTAGTCCATCATCTACCTACCTACCTACCTACCTGTCTGTCTACCTAATCTATTATCTACCTATTTATTATCTATTATTTAAATCTACCTACCTATCAAATTATCATCTACCTATTTATTATCTATCTACCTACCTACCTAATCCTTCATCTACCTATTTATTATCTATCTATCTATCTATCTACCTATCTACCTACCTACCTACCTATCATCTATCATCTACCTATTTATTATCTATCTACCTACCTACCTACCTAATCCTTCATCTACCTATTTATTATCTATCTATCTATCTATCTATCTATCTATCTATCTATCTATCTATCTATCTATCTATCTATCTACCTAATCCTTCATCTACCTATTATCTATCTATCTATCTATCTACCTAATCCTTCATCTACCTATTTATTATCTATCTATCTATCTATCTATCTATCTATCTATCTATCTATCTATCTATCTACCTACCTACCTACCTAATCTATCATCTACCTATTTATTATCTATCTACCTCCCTATCTACCTATTTATCATCTATCTATCTATCTATCTATCTACCTAATCCATCATCTACCTATTTATTATCTATCTATCTATCTATCTATCTATCTACCTACCTAATCTATCATCTACCTATTTATTATGTCATCTACTATTCTATCTATCTATCTGTCTGTCTGTCTATCTATCTATCTATCTAATCATCTACCTATTTATTATGTCATCTACCTATTTATTATCTATCTTATCTATCTACATACCTACCACTATCATCTACGTATTTATCATGTCATCTACCTATTATCTGCCATCATCTATCTACCTACCAACCACTATCATCTACCTATTTATCACCTGTTATCTACCTATTATCTATCTACTTAACGTGTTTCCCCTAAAGCAAGACAGGGTCACACTTTCTTTTTATCCCCAAAAGCCCCACTATGTCTTACTTTCGGGGTACGGCTTATATTGATTGGAAAACAATTGTCAGTTTTATTTTAAGTATTTTAAGTATATTAAGTATTTTAAGTATTTTAAGTATTTAAGTATTTTAAGCAGGAGGCGGAAGTGGGCAGGAGTAATATGTCTTACTTTCGTGGCACGGCTTATATTAGCCGACCCCCTGAAAACCTCGATACGTCTTACAATCGGGGGTGTCTTACTATCGGGGAAACACGGGTATTTATTATCTATCCATCCATCCATCCATCCATCCATCCATCCATCAGTCATCTACCTATCTACCTATCATCTATCATCATCCATCCATCTATCTATCCAGCCATCCATCTCAGCCTGGCAGGAAACAATTGCCTCATTTTAACCTCGCAAGAAACATGAAATGGGACCTAAGCCAGGAAAGCCACAATGCATGATCAAATAAGGGCAGGAACACACATTTCCAAATCAGTCCATTTTTTTTACCCCACCTAAAAGAGAAATAGAGCAGACCTCAAAAACACAAAGATTTGGGTTCTGTCGACTCCTCAAATAAGCAGCCTTGTTTACCCAGGTTTTTCAAGAACTGCTCGACTGACCTTGTACATCGTGGATCCCAGCTGCGCAGGAGACATACTGACAATGACCCCAGCCTTCTGCAGGGCTGCAATCTTCTCTTTGGCTCCACCTTTTCCACCAGCAATGATGGCTCCTGCGTGGCCCATTCTCCTGCCCGGAGGAGCAGTGACTCCGGCTATAAACGAGACCACGGGTTTGGAGTTCGAACCCTGGGGGGGGGAAAGATGCATTTCAGAAAGCGAAGCAGAAATACAATTGGTCCAAGGAGTGTAATTAACGGCACAGTCAGAGACCAAAGGATGCTTCTAAGTTCTCAGAAAGGGATGCCAGAACAGCAACTTGGAGCTTCTGAGAGAGAAAAATGGAGCAAAACTGCTTTGCTGAGCACAAGCAGGCCATGAAAACTCCATAAAAGTTAAACTGCGGAGAGAGAAAACAGCTTTGGCTGAGGATATTCTAGGGCAGAAACAGGCGCCGGGTGGGCCCCTAAATGGTGCTGAGTTCCAACTGAGCCCAAGTTAGTGCTACTGGTGGAATGGGAGCTCCCCAAATATAAGCGCACACCTGCAGAATTTGAATTATTTTAGCTAATTATTTCATAATTTGTTTTAAAGGTAAAACAGATGACAAGAAAGGTGGAGTAATTAAGCCTTGAAAATGTGCAGGAGACAAGAGTTGAAAGAACATTCAGATAAGCTGGTCTCAGCTCTACATGGTTTAAAACCAGGTTATTTGAAGGACCGTCTTTTCCCAGTCATAAGAAGCAACGGGTGGAAACTGACCAAGGAGAGAAGCAACCTAGAACTAAGCAGAAACTTCCTGACAGTGAGAACAATTAACCAGTGGAACAACCTGCCTCCAGAAGCGGTGAATGCTCCAACACTGGAAGTTTTTAAGAAGAGACTGGACAGCCATTTGTCTGAAATGAGTTTCCTGCCTAAGCAGAGGGTTGGACTAGATGACCTCCAAGGTCCCTTCCAATTTTATTATTTTTATTATTATTGCTCATCGCAGTCAGCCAGATGTTCAGATTTGGCATTTCTGTCTACCTATCGAGTCCTTCCCAAGGACCTGGGATAGGCAGATCTGGATGTTTGATGGTATTACACATCTCGTCGCAGGATGGAAGCAGTTCCTAGCAAGGCTGCCTTTTGCAATTGACTAATGGCGAATTTGTCAATGCCGATGATGGTGTTCAAGTGGTGCTCCAGTTGTTTTGGGATTGCACCCAAGGTGCCTATGACTACTGGTGCTACCCTTGCTTGCCATTGCCACAGTCTTTCTATTTCTATTTGTAGGTGTTTGTATTTTGTTCTCCCGTTCTTTCCCGTCTAATCTGCTGTCTCCAGGCACTGCCACGTCCACTATCCAGACTTTTTTGTCTTTCTTATCGACAATTTATTATTATTATTATTATTATTATTATTATTATTATTATTATTATTATTATACTATTATTATCATCATCATCATCTACCTGAGCAGGAAGACAGGGGATGTTAGAGGTCCCCTCTCTGAAAGGAGATCTGTCTAGGCCTTCTCTGTGGTGGCTCCCTTCTTATGGAACATTATCTCTGCAGAGTGTCTATGGAGATTCTCAAGTCATCCAGGTCACGGTTGTCCCAAAGGTGCTTTTTCAGGAGGCAACTGGACTTTCTGGGTTTTCTTCACTTCTCATCCCAGAAGCTTCTTTGGCTCTGACCGGATGGTGGGGAATGGAAGGATTTATACTCCTTGCAGACAGCTGGTCATTTGCATCCTTTTAGAGAGTCATTGGGGCCATTTGGAGGTTTATTCTGTGTCCTCAGGGTCACCTGTGTGGTGCAAATGGATGTGGAGCCTTCTTGGAACCGCTGAAAGGACAGCGTTGTGGAGTTGTGCTTTCTGCAGGGTGTTTCAGCCGTTCCACGAAGGCTCCACACCCATTTGCGCTACTCAGGTGACCCGGAGGACACAGACAAGGCTCCAAGTGGCCTCAATGACTCTCTAAAAATGCAAATGACCAGCTGTCTGCAAGGAATATAAATCCTTCCCTTCCCCACCATCCAGTCAGAGCTGAAGAAGCTTCTGGGATGAGAAGCGAAACGTCTTCAAGGAAAAAAACAAGAAATTCCTGTTGCCTCCTGGAAAAAAAAAAAAAAGCACCTTTGAGCCCTCTCGGCAGAGAACAGAGAGGGCCCCACTTTGACACTCTTTCACAAAGTCCTGAAGACGTGCTTTTGCCAAACGGGTCTAGGAATCCAAGAGTGACTCAGAGCACCTCAAAGGGTCGGTCTGATTGTTGTTGCCAGAAAGAGGGGGGGGAAGGGGGGGAATTGTTGTTTCGACCGGGGCCGCCTGGAATCATCGTGAGTTGGGCAGCCCTATCGGTTTTCTTAATAAATAAATAAAACAGCCAAGCGGTCAAATGTTGACGGCAGAAATCAAAGGCCAGTCTGCTGGCTGACGGTGTGGCCCACCATAATCGCAATCATAATACACTAAATTTATATGCCACATGATTCGCAGCAGCTCTGGGCCGTTTTAACAGCTTGTTACAACTTTTAAAGACACGAAAACAAAAGGGCAGAAGTAGCAGGGAAAACAAAATCAGGTGAGAACAAGGGGAAGGAAGATGGGTGGATGGATGGGAGGGAGGGAGGGAGGGAGGGAGGGAAGGAGAGATGGGAATGTGAAGGAAGGAAAGAAGGAAGGAAGGAAGGAAAGGAAAGGAAGGGAGGGAGGGAGGGAGGGAGGGAAGGAAGGAAGGAAGGAGAGAGATGGGAATGTGAAGGAAGGAAGGAAGGAAGGAAGGAAGGAAGGAAGGAAGGAAGGAAGGAAGAAAGGAAGGAAGGAGAGATGGGAATGTGAAGGAAGGAAGGAAGGAAGGAAGGAAGGAAGGAAAGAAGGAAGGAAGGAAGGAAGGAAGGAAGGAAGGAAGGAAGGAAGGAAGGAAGGAAGGAAGGAAGGAAGGAAGGAAGGAAGGAGGGGAGGGAATCAGCCTTACCAAGGACAGAGAAAAAACTGTCCTTTTATTCTCCAGAAAATTGGGTGCAAGAAAGGGTATTTTCAGACTGAATTACACTTTTTCCAGGCATCCTTCTATACAGGGGTATAAAAATTCCAATGGCTCTTAAATAAGCAACTTCCTTCCACCTCCTTCCCGAAACCAGAACACTTCCACCTCAGTCAGTCACATTTTTTTTTGAGAACCTTCCAGCTTACAGAGTTATTTTCTCTAAGGAAGTCTGCCGCGTCTTCTTCGGCGTTCCCGCCAATCTCCCCTATCAATATTATCCCGCTGGTGTGGGGATCCTTCAGGAAGACATCCAGGCAGTCAATGAAATTTGTCCCATTAAACGGGTCTCCTCCGATCCCTTAAGAAAAGAAGAGAAATTCCATTCAAAAGCCAGGAAGAGGCAACGGGAGGCATTCGGAAGCCACTGAAGAGTCTTAAAGATCAACGCTGGTAAAGGCGCCAAGAGCGATTTGGCCTTAAATAACCACTGTGATTTTTCAACTACTTTTTTTTAACAATCCTTCACGTTTTGGCAAAATATAAACACAGATCGTCCTCGACTTACACAACAGTTTGTTTAGGGACCGCTTGAAGTTACGGCGGCACCGGAAAAAAAGCGACTTACGACCATTTTCACACTTACGACCGTCGCACGTGGTCAAAATTCAGATGCTTAGCAACTGGCATGTACTTATGATGGTTGCGGCGTCCCGGGGAGTCACGTGATTCCCCTTTTGCGACCTTCTGACGAGCAAAGTCAAGGGGGGAGCCAGATTCACTTAACAACCGTGTGACTAGCTTAAGTCGTAAGTCGAGGACTGCATGTATGCAACACATACATTCCCAATCACACAGATGGGACATCTTCCATGCAGGGGTAAGGGAGCGCTTTTTCCCTTGCTGTTCCCCAGCTTTGTGTGTGTGTGTGTGTGTGTGTGTGTATGTATGTATATATATATATATGTGTGTGTGTGTGTGTGTCAAGTGGTTATTTTTTTAGATTGCACCCTGTAAACCCAAATATGGGAGGAAGAAATCATTCTTTCCTTTGCTTGTTTCAGCTCAACCCAGAGCCATCTGCAAGCACAAATATATATATATATATGTTTTTTAAAATTGTTAACAAAGAAATAAGGGATTTCTGAGATAGCTATTTCGAGTTATTTAACTCTCTTCAGTCAGAACTCACCCTTTCTGGGATTCGAACCTGGGCAGTCTGCATGCTAGGCAGAAGCTATAGCCTCAAGCCACAGGCTCTCTCCCGCTTTGTTAAGAGTCAGGGAGTGAATATGTGTGTCAAGTGGTTATTTTTTAGATTGCACCCTGTAAACCCAAATATGGGAGGAAGAAATCATTCTTTCCTTTGCTTGTTTCAGCTCAACCCAGAGCCATCTGCAAGCACAAATATATATATGTTTTTTAAAATTGTTAACAAAGAAATAAGGGATTTCTGAGATAGCTATTTCGAGTTATTTAACTCTCTTCAGTCAGAACTCACCCTTTCTGGGATTCGAACCTGGGCAGTCTGCATGCTAGGCAGAAGCTATAGCCTCAAGCCACAGGCTCTCTCCCGCTTTATTAAGAGTCAGGGAGTGAATATGTGTGTCAAGTGGTTATTTTTTAGATTGCACCCTGAAACAAGCAAAGGAAAGAATGATTTCTTCCTCCCATATTTGGGTTTACAGGGTGCAATCTAAAAAATAACCACTTGACACACATATTCACTCCCTGACTCTTAACAAAGCGGGAGAGAGCCTGTGGCTTGAGGCTATAGCTTCTGCCTAGCATGCAGACTGCCCAGGTTCGAATCCCAGAAAGGGTGAGTTCTGACTGAAGAGAGTTAAATAACTTGAAATAGCTATCTCAGAAATCCCTTATTTCTTTGTTAACAATTTTAAAAACATATATATATATGTGAGTCAGAACTCACCCTTTCCGGGATTCGAACCTGGGCAGTCTGCATGCTATATTTGTTTTCTGAGGTTTTCGCGGGTGTTTGTATATAGGTCTTTGGTTCTTCGGGTTTTCTCCCACGTTTTCTCCTAGAAGCACAAAGCCGAAAGCACCAGCCTGAAGATGACGAATGGGACTTCGTCGAAACGTCGCCAGAGAAAATCCGAATTACCAGAGACCTACATACAAACACCCACGAAAACCTCAGAAAATATATATGTAGGTCTTTGTTTCTTCGGGTTTTCTCCCATGTAGAATTTGAAGTGTCTTGGCGACGTTTCGACGAAGTCTCATTCGTCATCTTCAGGCTGGTGCTTTCAGCTTCGTGCTTCTAGGAGCAATGTGTGACTGTAACTGTTTCTTCCTTTTAACTGCCAGTGGGGGTTTGAACTGATTGGCTGGGAGCTCGGCTGTGTTCTGATTGGGTGGAGGTGCGTTCTGATTGGTTAGGGGGTTGGCTGTGCTCTGATTGGATGGGGGGTTGGCTGTGCTCTGATTGGCTGGGGGAGTGTTCTGTTTGGGTGGGGGCTTTGTTGTGCTCAGGTGGGAGAAAACCTGAGCACAACATATAATGGTGCTTTTTTTTCTTTTAAAAAAAAAAAGTGCCGGAACTCACACACGCCATACAACCCGCCTTGCGTACCCTACAAGGTTCCATCCAAAAAAGGTGCCGGAACTCCGTTCTGGGCGTTCTATGAGAAAAAAAAGCCCTGTATATATATATGAGAGAGAGAAAAAAAGACTCAGTTTATTTTAAAACAGGGGATACCTTTTATCATTGGCTAGAAAAAAGAGAAAGGGAACTTAATAGGAATTAGTAAGCTAGATATTGAAATCCAGACAATACGTTGCTGACATAATGTTTTTTATAATAACAAATGCTTGATATTTTGTCAGCAACGTATTGTCTGGATGTCAAAACCTAGCTTACTAATTCCTATTAAGTTCCCTTTCTCTCTACCTGGTTTTTTCTAGCCAATGATGAAAGGTATCCCCTGTTCTAAAATAAACTGAGTCTTTTTTCCTCTCTCATTTTCAGTGTCAATCTATCCCTTTCTGCACACACTTAAGATTTTTTAAATTAACACTTCCTCCGCTGACAGATCTTGATTTTTCCAATATTGAGCAAATACAATTCTTGCTGCAGTTAACAGATGTAAAATTAAATATATACACTCTTTCTGATTAATTTCCTACCATTGTGCCTAATCAAAATAATTCTGGCTTAAACTCTATACGTTTTTTCGTCGTTTTCTCTAACCAGGTATGTATTCTTAACCAAAATCTTTTGGCTTTAGACAGCATGTCCACCAAAGATGGTAATAAGTGCCTGGTTTGTTGGAAATGTTCCCCAGCAGTTTTTAGCAAGTAGAAAACATCTATTCTATTTGTACAGAAGTACAGAAGAAGAAAAAAAAACACCCAGGCAATTTAAAATCCAGCCAGAACTGAAACAGAATGGAACTCAAAAGGAAAGCAGGAGAATTACAGAATAAAAGAGAAAAAACACTGTTTTCACAGCCAGATTAATATTTCGCTCTGACCTGCAAAAATCAACTATTCAAGTGTTCTCTGGCTGAACTGACAATTTATTCAGAGAACTTAACCACACACAGATGTAAGTTCACCTCGACGGAGAGGTGCCGGAAGCCTACGACTAGGAATTGCAAAAATCATCACAATATAAATTGACGCTTTGCTAAAGTATTATATTATTCACTCAAGACCGTTTGCCCTCGGTCTTATCACCACGCTGAGCAACTGCAGGGAGCTGGTTTAATATGGTCAAGGCCTGCCTTTCCTGTCCTATAAATAGAAGGCAGATATGTCAAGCGATTCCCCCATGAGCAATTTTGCACGGTAGCAGGTTACACGCAGGAGAATTGCAAAGCAGTTCCAGAAACCCGAATGTTCAGAGCTTCAGTTTCAGCACCTGAAGGCAGGACAAGAAGCAACGGGTGGAAACTAATCAAGAAGAGAAGCAAACTAGAACTAAAGAGGAATTTCCTGACAGGAAATCAGTGGAACAGCTTGCCTTCAGAAGTTGTGGGTGCTCCAACATTGGATGTTTTTAAGAAGAGACTGGACAATCATTAGCCTGAAAGGGTATAGGCCAGGGGTAGGCAACCTTGGCTCTTTTATGACTGGTGGACTTCAACTCCCAGAATTCCTGAGCCAGCATGGCTCAGCTTGGAAACTCTCCCTTTCCCCTCAGCATGGCTGGCTCAGGAATTCTGGGAGTTGAAGTCCACGAGTCATGAAGGAGCCATAGCTCCCCCATGCTGGCTCAGGAATTCTGGGAGTTGAAGTCCACAAGTCATAAAAAAGCCGAGGTTGCCTACCCCTGGTATAGGGTCTCCTGCTTGAACAGGGGGCTGGACTAGAAGACCTCCAAGGTCCCTTCCAACTCTACAGAAGGTCTACAGACCTTCACATACTTGGAGATTGTAATTAGAAACTTCTATTCAGGAGCAGAGAGACCAGGAGCAAAGTCTATGAAACCCTACAGTTTTAACATTGCTCTTCCTCAGAATTGCCTTCAATCACCACTTCCATCATGAAGTCAACTCAGAAAGATACCCGTTCTTCCACTATCACTATATAGAAATATATATTTTGTGAATGCATCTATGGGCATCCCAAAAGGTGCTTTTCCAAAAGGCAACTGGACTTTTTTAAAAATGTTGCGCTTCTCATTCAAGAAGCTTCTTCAGTTTGGTTCCTAGGAGGTCCAGTTGCTTGCTGGAAAAGCACCTTTGGGACAACCATGACCTGGATGACTGAGAATCTCCATAGGTCTCTAGACCAGGGGTAGGCAACCTTGGCTCTTTTATGACCCGTGGACTTCAACTCCCAGAATTCCTGAGCCAGCCATGCTGAGGGGAAAGGGAGTTTCCAAGCTGGGCCATGCTGGCTCAGGAATTCTGGGAGTTGAAGTCCACGAATCATAAAGCAGCCTAGGCCTAGGGTAGGCAACCTCAGCTCTTTTATGACTCATGGACTTCAACTCCCAGAATTCCTGAGCCAGCATGGGGGAGCTATGGCTCCTTCATGACTGGTGGACTTCAACTCCCAGAATTCCTGAGCCAGCCATGCTGAGGGGAAAGGGAGAGTTTCCAAGCTGAGCCATGCTGGCTCAGGAATTCTGGGAGTTGAAGTCCACGAGTCATAAAAAAGCCAAGGTTGCCTACCCCTAATCTAGAGATATTGCACAGTTCACCCTCAATCACCAGAATTCTTCCCTGACATTGCTATATTTTTTTTTGCCTTCGTTCTCTTTCCAAAATACACATTCAAGATAGAAGGGAAGAGGGGACGTGTCTCTATGTAGTTTCTACAATCATTGGTGTGGTCTTACACATGAACTGAGCCTCTTTCAAACTCACCAACACAAAAGGACTGTCCCAATCCGACTTGAGTTGTTTGATGGACAGCTTCGTAGGTCAAAGTGCCAGATCTGGAGACAATACCTGGGAAAAAAAAAAATGAAACGGGGGAATGAAGTATCGGGCTGATAGTTGGTTGATAAGAGTTCCTACAACGCAACGGACGAATCAAACGCTTTCAAAATTATTCTTACACATTTTCATTGTATGAAGACTTTGAAATTTGACTTTCTGGTGGCAGAGAAGATGGCAAATGATGGTCACATGACGGTAGAGCACTTGGCAACCGGTAGTAAGTACGAACAGGTTGCCAGACGCCTGAAATGCAATCATGTGACTGGTGTGTGTGTGTGTGTGTGTGTGTGTGTAAGACGCGGTGGTCGTACCTTTGAGGCCAGGTTACAAGTAATTTTTCCCGAGTCTCTCGGAAGAAGCTAAGCAATCAGTTGTAAGTTGAGGACTTCCTATACATGTAGCATGAGAAGGCTGTACAGGTGGCCCTCAACTTACAACAATTTGTTTAGTGACCCACTCAAAGTCACGACGTCGCCGAAAAGAGTGGCTTAGGACCCTTTTTCACACTGATGAACAACGTAGCATCTCCACGGTCGTGTGATTTACATGCAGACAATTCATACTTACGACGGTCGCAGTGTCCTGGGGTAACGTGACCGTCCTTTGCGACCTTCTGACCGGCAAAGCCAATGGGGAAGCCAGCTTCAATTAACAACCGTGTGGCTGACGTTAACAATTGCAGTGATTCACTTAACAAATGTCGTAAAATGGGGGCAAGTGTCACTTAGCCACTGTCTCGCTTAGCAGCGGAAAGTTTGGGCTTAATTATGGTCATAGGTCAAGGGCTACCTGTACATCGTTCTAACCATTTTTACTTCTCCCTGTCTTAGGCTGAGTAAATCAACTCAATCAATAGATGTCCAGTTTCATTTATATAGAATTTATCCCCCTGCATTTTTAAGATCAACAGAGGGATGGAATCAAGATCACGTGAAGTGTTAATACCACTTTACAAGGCCTTGGTAAGGCCACACTTGGAATAACTGCATCCAGTTATGGTCGCCACGATGTGAAAAAGACGTTGAGACTCTAGAAAGAGTACAGAGAAGAGCAACAAAGATGATTAGGGGACTGGAGGCTGAAGCATATAAGGAACGGCTCCTGGAATTGGGTATGAAGAGAAGGACGAGAGGGGACATGATAGCAGCCTTCCAGTATCTCAGGGGCTGCCCCAAAGAAGAGGGAGTCAAGCTATTCTCCAAAGTGCCTGAAGGCCAGACAAGAAGCAATGGATGGAAACTGATCAAGGAGCGAAGCAACTTAGAACTAAGGAGAAACTTCCTAACAGTTAGAATAATTAACCAGTGGAACAACCTGCCTCCAGAAGCTGTGGGTGCTCCAACACTGGATGTTTTTAAGAAGAGACTGGACAGCCATTTGTCTGAAATGGTATAGGGCAGGGGTAGGCAACCTTGGCTCTTTTATGACTGGTGGACTTCAACTCCCAGAATTCCTGAGCCAGCCATGCTGAGGGGAAAGGGAGAGGTTTCCATGCTTAGCCATGCCGGCTCAGGAATTCTGGGAGTTGAAGTCCACGAGTCAGAAAGTGGCCTAGGCCAGAGGTAGGCAACATTGGCTCTTTTATGACTGATGGACTTCAACTCCCAGAATTCCTGAGCCAGCATGGCTAAGCATGGAAACCTCTCCCTTTCCCCTCAGCATGGCTGGCTCAGGAATTCTGGGAGTTGAAGTCCATCAGTCATAAAAGAGCCAAGGTTGCCTACCCCTGGTATAGGGTTTCCTGCCTGAGCAGGGGGTTGGACTAGATGACCTCCAAGGTCCCTTCCAACTTTATTATTATTGTTGTTGTTGTTGTTATTGTTATTGATGCGGATGTTAATTCAAATGTACAACAATACAGCTTGTATCTTTTTTCAGAACTTACCGATTCTTCCTTTCTTGTGAATGTGGCCAGGCATGATACCAATTTTACATGCTCCAGGCTAAAAAACAAAAAAACAAAAACAAAACCCAAAATAGAACCTGAAAACTTGAACAGATTTGATTTAGGTCTTTTTAAAACAAAAAACAAAAAAAACCTGTCGCACAAGTTATTCAAAACGCACTTTTGTGTGCTTCCTAGAAATACGAAGCGTCTCTTTGTAAAGGCTTTCAGAATGGCACAGAATTTCCCCTGCGTTTGCTACAGAATCTCTGGCTTTTGATTTTTCACTGACTCTCCACCCTGTCTTAAGTGGTGCTCATTAAGCTTTTTCCTTTTTCTTTTTAAAGAACAATTTATTATAATTAATGACCTCGGCTATGCAATGCAGAAGCTCCCAAAGCATTGGGAAATGCTGCTTTATAAACACCCTCCATCTTCAGTTGTCTCAACAGCTGCTGTAAACATAGCCTGGGCAAACAAATGACACTCTCACAGCAAAGTGGACTTTTGAATTTAAGTTTCCCTCATGCCTAACTCAGAAACTAGATTATATATAGGCTGAAGGTGAACAGGAGTGGAATCAAACCAGGGTCACCCGGGATAATGGCAAAGGGCAGGCTATTTAAAGATTCATATTACACTTTTTCTTCATTTCAAGACAGCTTCCCGTGGGGCATCCTTGGTCTTATCCTCATAATGGAACCCTTGAAGATAAGGTATATGGACTGGGAGAGTTATCTGAGCCATAGGGAGGCACTGGACTGCAGCAAGACAGGGGAGCAGGGAGGGGAGGGGACAGAGGGGAGGGAGAAAGGGAGAGCAGAAGGGAGAAGGGAAAAGGAGGAGAGGGGAGGGACAGAAGGAAGGGGGAAGGGGAGAAGGGAGATGGAGGGGCAAGGGGAAAGAGAGAGGGAAAGGGGGATGGGAGGAGTAAAGGGACAAGGAAGAGGGAGGGAGGGGAGAAGGGAGAGAGAAGGGGAGGAGGGAGAGAGAACAGAAGGGAGAAGGGAAAAGGAGGAGAGGGGAGGGACAGAAGGAAGGGGGAAGGGGAGAAGGGAGATGGAGGGGCAAGGGGAGCTGAGGAGGGACCAGAGGGAAAGGGAGATGGGAGGAGTAAAGGGACAAGGAAGAGGTAGGGAGATGGGAGGAGTAAAGGGAGAGAGAAGGGGAGGGGAAAGGGAGAGGGGAGGAGGAAAGGGTGAGGGACAAGGGAGGAGAAGGAGGAGAGAAGGGAGGGGGAAGGGAGAGGGAGAAGGACAGGGAAAGGGAAGGGGAGGGGAGGAGGGAAGGGGGGAAAGGGAGGAGAAAAGGGACAAGGAACAGGGAGAGGAAAGGGGAGAAAAGAGAGTTATGGGCTGAGTTATCTGAGCCATGGGGAGGCACTGGATTGCAGCAAAACAGGAGAGCATGGAGGGGAGGATACAGAGGGGAGGGAGAAAGAGAGAGCAGAAGGGAGAAGGGAAAATGAGGAGGGGAGGGAGAGAAAAGAGGATAGGAGGGGAGGGGAGAGGAGAGGGAAGAAGGGAGATGGAGGGGCAAGGGGAGTGGAGGAGGGATAAGAGGGAAAGGGAGATGGGAGGAGTAAAGGGACAAGGAACAAGGAAGAGATAGGGAGATGGGAGGAGTAAAGGGAGAGAGAAGGGGAGGGGAAGGGAGAGGGGAGGAGAAAAGGGAGAAGGGACAAGGAAGAGGGAGGGAGGAAGAGGGGAGAAGGGAGAGAGAAGGGGAGGGGAAAGGGAGAAGGGACAAGGAAGAGGGAGGGAGGGGAGAAGAGAGGAGAGAAGGGAGAAAGAAGGGGAGGGGAAGGAGAGGAAGGAGAAGGGAGGACAGGGAAAGTGAGAGTGGAGAAGGAGATGAAAGTGGAGGGGAGAAGGGAGAGAGAAAGGGAGGGAAAAGGGAGAGGGGAGGAGGAAAGGGAGAAGGGACAAGGGAGAAGGAGAGGAGAAGGGAGAAGGGAGGGGAAAGGGAGAATGGAGAGGGAGATGAAAGGGGATGGGAAGGGAGAAGGAAGAGGGAAGGGGGGAAAGGGAGGAGAAAAGGGACAAGGAACAGGGAGAGGGAGAGGAAGGGGGAGACGAGAGAGGGACAGGGAGAGGGGAGAGAGAGGGGGAGAGAGAAGGGGAAGGGAGAGGGAGAGAGGACCTCAACCTTCAAGATTCCACCGCTGAGGGTGGGCACTGAGTTCTACTCCCACGCTTTTACTGCCTCGCTTAAACTGGCATTAGGTGACCAATTTCATGGCAGAAGAACCCCGCCTGGCTTCTACTATGTCCCAAGCGCTCCTACTATTTCAGCTTCCTTGCCCCCCCCCCCCTTACATTGATGACTCCGGGGCAATTCGGGCCGACCAGCCGAGTCTTGTCCTGACGAATCAACCGGTGCTTGACGCGCACCATGTCCTGCTGGGGAATACCTTCTGTAATGCACACAACAAGGGAGATTTCTGCGTCAATGGCTTCATTGATGGCAGCGGCAGCGAACGGCGGCGGCACGTATATGGCTGAGGCGGTAGCACCCGTTTTTACTTTAGCCTAAGAGCCAAATACACTGTTTTTAAAAAAAAAACACTGTTCCGGTGAGGCATTTGGCATGCTGTAAGAACACATCTGGCATCAGACATTAAACATTCTGGTTTACACCCGTCATTGAAATAATTCTGCCCTTCCCTTAAGTTCAATTGGCAAATACGGGCCACCAGCCCGCTGGCAAATAGCTGGTCAATAAAGTATGTGGCCCAGATGTATTTTACTGTTTAAAACCCGAAAGCAATTCTCCAGCGTAGATTAAGTGCTCTAAAGCAGGGGTCCCCAACCCTCAGTCCGTGGACCGCTACCGGGCCACGGCGTGCCAGCAACTGGTCCGCACAAACAAGCAAAGCCCCATCCGCGGGATGCAGGCAGCACACAAAACCATGCCCCTTCCGGTCCACGGGAAAAACCTCTCTCCAGGGAACCGGTCCCTGCTGCCCAAAAGGTTGGGGACCTCTGCTTTAAGGAGGGGTCCACAACCCCTCAGCTGTAGTCCGGTACCGAGCCACAGACCGTCGGAACCGGGCTGTGGAAGCATCCCCTCTTCCCACCGCCCTGGTTCGCAAAGCTGGAAAGGTTGGGGACCCCTGTTTTAAGGGACAATGGAGTCTTTAAAAAAAACTTGACTTAGAGAAGAAAGGATTCTGAAACACTTCTAAACGTAAAAAGAAAATGGAAGTGCTGGAATATTACAAGTATTTCAGTCCCTTGGTGATTGGCCCAAGGTCAGCTAACTAGCTAGCTTTCGTGTCTAAGGAGGGACTACAACTCACCATCTCACCTGATAACTGGCTCAGTCACCCAGCTGGCTTTCATGCCTAAGGCAGGATTAGAACTCACAGTTTCCTGGTAACTGGCCCAAAGTCATTCAGCTGGCTTTCACGTATAAGGGAGGACTAGAACTCACAGCGTGTCAGATCGAACTCCAGACCAGCGGTTCTCAACCTGTGGGTCGCGATCCCATTTGGGGTCGAACGACCATTTCACAGGGGTCGCCAAACGCCGCAGTCCGCCTTTTTTTTTTTTGGGTCGGCCATTTTTTGGGGGGGGTCGGCCATTTTTTTTCCCCATTGCGATGCGGGCCGTCGCGTCACGCATGCGCGATGCGGGCCCGCCATTTTTTTTTGGTCGGCCATTTTTTTTGGTCGGCCATTTTTTTCCCCTTTGCGATGCAGGCCGTCGCGCCGCACATGCGCGATGCGGGCCCGCCATTTTTTTTTGGGTCGGCCATTTTTTTTTGGTCGGCCATTTTTTTTCCCCTTTGTGATGCGGGCCGTTGTGCCGCCCATGCGCGATGTGGGCCTGCCATTTTTGGGGGGGGGTCGGCCATTTTTTTCCCCTTTGCAATGCGGGCCGTCGCGCCGCGCATGCGCGATGCGGGCCCGCCATTTTTGGGGGGGGTCGGCCATTTTTTTCCCCTTTGCGATGCGGGCTGTCACGCCGCGCATGTGCGATGCGGGCTGGGGTCGAGCCCTGGAAAAGGTTGAGAACCGCTGCTCCAGACTATTGACAGAGTTAGCCTGTAGTACTGCAATCTAACCACTGCACCACCAGGGTTCCTTATATTAACTGTCCTTGTTCCATCGTGTTAGAAAATGACAAATGTTACAAGGTTCAGATCAAGAAGCGTTGCGCGAATACTTCTGATCCAAAACGCAATGTTGATCGTGCTATCTTTTGCCTCTAAGTCCTGTATCACAGACATCACGGAATCAGGGGCGTTAAAAGCAACAGAGAACATTATGTTGAAAAAAAAAATGATCCACCAACTTTTTTTTAGAACCAAACAGAACATGATATGAAGGCTTCCTGCAAATCCAGGGGGTCTGGAAAGCATGTGAAAGAAACGATTCGTAATATCTTGCAAGCAAAATACTTCTTTTTGTTATCATGAAAGTAGCTGCATCTCTGACATTTGCATAGCTGCTTTAAAAGCCACCTCTGGCTCTCAGCATCCACCTCTGCACACGCAAGGCCAAGTGGCTGTGCTTTGCACACGTGGGCAAAGAAAGCTGCAGGGGTGGGGGGGGGTCAAACCAGCCCAAGAGCTTTGCCAAAGATGTGGTTGCCTGAACAATTTGATTCATGTTAACGTATCTTGCAAAGCCCTCTTCTGAATGTTTCACACGGCCCTGTTAAAATCTGAATAACTAATTCCAAGTTAGGAGGATATAATTATACAATCAGACGCTCTGCCCACCTTTTTATTCTTGAGACTGGTTCGGCAACCATTTTCACCCTGAGGAACTAACAACTTTCGAGTGAAGCACACAGTCCTCACTCTGTTGGGAAATGTTCTTGGGACACACCTTAACAAGCTCAGAGAACACCAAGGACCCCACAGTCCTCTGCCTCCTCCTCCTCCTCCTCTCCATTCTGCAAACCCCCCCTCTCTTCTAGCACAGATGATGTTACCTAACTTGGTAATAAAATGTCTGCATGCAAGAAATCCACCAAGTTCAGAGAGCACCAAGGAACCCCCAGTTCAACCCTCAGCTGCGAATATTCTCTTCTATCGCAACCAATCTTGCACGATGGGGTTCAAACACCCGATTAAATTGTGTCTGGACTGTCTTAAACTACTTTTAAAAGCTGCCTCGTAGAGGTACCGCGGCGAGGACACGAAAGACAAGACGGTGCTTGGCGTAAAGCTCCGTGATCTTACCTCCTCGACGGAATTAAAAACCGGAAGTCCCAAGTGAGTTTTGCCCCCTTTGCCCGGCGAAATCCCTCCGACTAAATTGGTGCCGTACTCCAAGGCCTGCTGACTGTGGAAAGTGCCCTGCGGGGGAGGGACAAACATAAAAGCACAATCGATTCAACGGAGGGCGGGAAGGAGGTGGGGAGAATGAGTTAGGCAAGTAGTAAGAACATTTGTCCTGCACGGCCACTTTTCGTTCCTAATTCAGGACTAGAACTCCCAGTCTCCTGGTGACTGGCCCAAAATCACCCAGCTGTCTTTCATGCCCAAGGCGGGACTAGAACTCACCGTCTCCTGGTGATTGGCCCAAAATCACCCAGCTGTCTTTCATGCCCAAGGCGGGACTAGAACTCACCGTCTCCTGGTGACTGGCCCAAAATCACCCAGCTGTCTTTCATGCCTAAGGCGGGACTAGAACTCACCATCTCCTGGTGACTGGCCCAAAATCACCCAGTTATCTTTCATGCCTAAGGCGGGACTAGAACTCCCAGTCTCCTGGTGACTGGCCCAAAATCACCCAGTTATCTTTCATGCCTAAGGCGGGACTAGAACTCCCAGTCTCCTGGTGACTGGCCCAAAATCACCCAGTTATCTTTCATGCCTAAGGCGGGACTAGAACTCCCAGTCTCCTGGTGACTGGCCCAAAATCACCCAGTTATCTTTCATGCCTAAGGCGGGACTAGAACTCCCAGTCTCCTGGTGACTGGCCCAAAATCACCCAGTTATCTTTCATGCCTAAGACGGGACTAGAACTCCCAGTCTCCTGGTGACTGGCCCAAAATCACCCAGCTGTCTTTCATGCCTAAGGCGGGACTAGAACTCACCGTCTCCTGGTGACTGGCCCAAAGCCACCCAGCCAGTTTTCGTTCCTAATTCAGGACTAGAACTCCCAGTCTCCTGGTGATTGGCCAGGAGCCCTGACTAAGCCAGGCTGTTCTACGTGAAGGGAGGG
Organism: Bothrops alternatus; assembly: GCA_034064705.1. Classification (NCBI taxonomy): domain Eukaryota; kingdom Metazoa; phylum Chordata; class Lepidosauria; order Squamata; family Viperidae; genus Bothrops; species Bothrops alternatus. Next base: position 21,615 of record JARGCV010000178.1, on the reverse strand, counting down.
GGGGAGGGAACCCTGCTGTAATTGCACAATGAAAACCAAGATATGAACCCACACACAGATAGTCTGAGATTGACGACCATAATGGAGCTTTCCCATTAGGGCTGGAAGTCATAATGGTCGCAAAATAGGTCACCCAAGTGATTGATCCAATTTTATGATCTTTTTTTTTAGCAGGGGTCATAAAATAAACGGCATGACTGTAAAACAAACTCATGGTTTGTTATGGGCCAGTTTTTGCTGAAAACCGGATGTCAATGCTGATTTTCAGCAAAACCATCCTGAAAACAGTCAAGGAAATGCAGCCATTTGCAACAGCCTGCCCATTGTGACTGTAAACTGCAACGGTCGCAAAATGAGTCGCTCGTGGGACTGACCCAACTGTACAATTCGGCGATGGTTGGGGTGTGAATCCCTGAAGTCGTGAAGCAAATACTGCAGTCATTAAACGAACCGATGATTTGCTATCGGCGCGGTTTTCCTGAAAACCTGAAATAACTTCCAGGTTTTTTTTTGTTTTTTTTTTGCAAAACAGTTGTAAAATGTAACCAGGTGACTGTGGGGGACACTGCAAACAACTGTAAATGCAGTTGTGTTGCTGAGTCCCTGAAGTGCAGGGATGTGATTGCGCGTGCGTGTGCGTGTGTGTGAGAGAGAGAGAGAGAGAGAGAGAGAGAGAGAGAGGAAAGAGAAAGAGAAAGAGAAAGAGAAAGAGAAAGAGAAAGAAAAAGAAAAAGAAAAAGAAAAAGAAAAAGAAAAAGAAAAAGAAAAAGAAAAAGAAAAAGAAAAAGAAAAAGAAAAAGAAAAAGAAAAAGAAAAAGAAAAAGAAAAAGAAAAAGAAAAAGAAAAAGAAAAAGAAAAAGAAAGAAAGAAAAAGAGAGACAGAAAAAGAAGAGAAAGAGAAAGAGAGAAGAGAAAGAAAGAAAGAAAGAAAGAAAGAGAGAAAGAGACAGAGAATGAGAAAAGAGAAAGAAAGAGAGAGAAACAGAGAGAAAGACAGACCATTAGTACTTCAGATTTGGGTCATAAATCCCTTTTTTGGGATTCTTTGTAAACTTCAGTCACTAAGCAACCGGTTGTGAGTACTTCTGATCTCTGCAACAAGGAAGCCCTGATAAGGAATTCTAAGCTTCTCACAAACGTAGGGCAAAAACTCCTGATACCACAACATGAGCAAAGGTACAAGGAATTGGCCATTTGAGCACCCACCTGTTTGCCAGTGAAACCTTGACAAATAACCTTTGTATCTTTAGTGATGTACATATTTTTCCGCGTGGCTGAATACGAACAGTGCCGTACTCCATTCTTCTGCACTACAAATTAAAAAAAAAAAAGGCGGGAAAGGAAAAATTACAATAAATTATTCACGTCCAAGAATATCTGCAAAATTTCAAGCAGCTTAAAAGCTGGCATCATATTTCTTCCTCAAAAATTGTAGGAAAGATGCCGTGTGTTTTTTTTTTAAGTGTGTTGGAATAAATGCGTAGAAAAAGTTGGAAGCTGAGTGGCTGCTGACTTGACCAGAGTAATAGAGGGAACTTCATATTAGAAAACGCAGCGAAGGGAGTCTCCAAGCTATATCCGTGCTCTAAAACTCATATTTAAAAAGAAAAGAAAAGAAATAGAAGCAGAAGCAGAAAACTGAATTCTCTGAAATTTTAATGTGTTAAACTGTAGTCCAGGAGTAGGCAACCTTGGCTCTTTTATGACTCGTGGACTTCAACTCCCAGAATTCCTGAGCCAGCACGGCTCAGCTTGGAAACTCTCCCTTTCCCCTCAGCATGGCTGCCTCAGGAATTCTGGGAGTTGAAGTCCACAAGACATAAAAGAGCCAAGGTTGCCTACCCCTGGCCTAGAAGCTTCACTTTATTACACGTCAACATGTGAATAATTTAGACCAGGGATAGGCAACCTTGGCTCTTTTATGACTCATGGACTTCAACTCCCAGAATTCCTGAGCCAGCATGGGGGAACTATGGCCCCCTCATGACTTGTGGACTTCAACTCCCAGAATTCCTGAGCCAGCATGGGGGAACTATGGCCGCCTCATGACTCGTGGACTTCAACTCCCAGAATTCCTGAGCCAACATGGCTCAGCTTGGAAACCTCTCCCTTTCCCCTCAGCATGGCTGGCTCAGGAATTCTGGGAGTTGAAGTCCACCAGTCATAAAAGAGTCAAGGTTGCCTACCCTGATTTAGGAGAACTCAGGTTTAAAAAAAGTCAAAAGTCTTCACTAATTCTCCAGCCAAATGTGAATTACATCAAAGATACAGAAACAGGCAACATTCCAGTTAAGAAGGTCAAGGCGTGAAACCCTGCTGTTCTGGGGGATTCTGGGAGTTGAAGTAAAAATGGCCAAGGCTGAAGACTTCTGCTGTCACCCCAAGCTTATTTATTCTTCTTCCAGTGCCAGTAGCACGTTACCTTCTTGTTTAATAAGTTATAGAACAATTAAGACTCGTACCTTTGCCCCATTTAGTACTTAGCCAATTCGTTTTTATTTTGTTGTTTAAGAAAGAGAAAGAAGATCAATAGCTTTAAGCGTTAAATGAGCAAATGTAACTCATGAGATTCTCAGACCCAGATTGACAATTGTATTTGCATTTTATAAGTACCAATAAGCCCAATAGGAATTGAATGTTTTGGGAAGAAGAACTAGTTTGCACGTGTATACCCAAGCTAAACTTTCCAAGCAGAATTGCCTTACAACATGTTGTTACTTTTATCAAGTGTCCAGCCCCATCTGCAAACAAAATACTCTCTTTTTGATGGTATCGCACACACTGCTTGCCTAGTTGCCCACAGTGGAGATGCCAAGTTATCGCAATTCTAGAAATGAATGTATCCACTTCCAGTTCTCTGCAGATATTCTGGATGCAATAGTTCTGCCAGGATTCAAACAAAAACCCTATTTTATTTTATTTTTTGCTTTTCTTTCAAACAAAACACAACTTTGTAGAGCTTCTAAGGATGCATGATACAGAAGCCAAAAGTTCACTTCAGAACATTGTGAAGGGTTTAGGTTAAAGACACCTAATGCACCCTTAGCCTAGAAAAAAAAAATATATGCAACAGCTCTAGGAACAAGTGTAGGAATCAATCCCAAGTAACAGAAGCAATAATTAAAGGAATGACAATTCTACTTTCCAGCAATGTAATTAAGATCACTCTTTTGCAATTAGGGGATGACTTTTAATTATGAAATATGTCCCAACCACTCTCCCCTCCAAATCAACCACAACCGATATATTTATCCCCATCCTACTCAAGAATTGTTTTAAGGATCTCAGAGGACGAGACTACATCACCTTTGCGGTAATTAGAGATTTGCTTGTTGATTAGATTTTATCCTGATTTTTAATTACTTATAAGTAATTCAAGTCTGCAAGCGTACCTAATGTCCCTTCCTATTTACCTCACAACAGCAATCCTATATGGTGAATTGAGCTAAAGAGAGTGAATGGCCCAAAGTCACCCAGCCGGCTTTCGTGCCTAAGGTGGGACTAGAACTCACTTTCTCCTGCTGATTGGCCCAAAGTCACCCAGCCAGCTTTCATGCCTAAAGTGGGACTAGAACTCGCTTCCTCCTGCTGATTGGCCCAAAGTTACCCAGTGAGCATTCATGTCTAAGGCAGGACTAGAACTCACCATCTCCTAGTGATTGGCCCTAAGTCAACCCAGCCAGCATTCATACCTAAAGTGGGACTAGAACTCACCATCTCCTGGTGATTGTCCCAAAGTCACCCAGCCAGCATTTATGCCTAAGGTGGGACTAGAACTCACCATCTCCTAGTGATTGGCCCTAAGTCACCCAGCCGGCATTCATGCCTAAGGTGGGACTAGAACTCACCGTCTCCTGGTGATTGGCCCAAAGTCACCCAGCCAGCATTTATGCCTAAAGTGGAAATAGAACTTGCTTTCTCCTGCTGATTGGTCCAAAGTTACCCAGTGAGCATTCACGTCTAAGGCGGGACTAGAACTCATCATCTCCTGGTGTTTGGCCCAAAGTCACCTGGTCAGTTTTCATAGCCAAGGCAGGACTAGAACTGGCTCTGTGTGAATAGATTCCATCTACAGGTAGTCCTCGACTTACAACAGTTCATTTAGTGACCGTTCA
>JARGCV010000178.1:0-12500 GCA_034064705.1 Bothrops alternatus | reverse complement strand
CGCTCCAATGAACAATTTGTGACGGACTGGAAACAGTGGATAGACTTTATCCAAGAGAGACACCAATCAAACAGAATGCAGCTGGCGTTTAGCTAGGGCTCGATGGGAGGAGGGAAGAAGGGTTAACAAATCAAAGGTTTACAAAAACTAACACCCAATGTTGAATGTATATGTTCTATAACTAATGCCTCTTAACATAACCTCATGATTAACGATGTTTGCTTTAATATTGTTAAAGTAGACTGAATCTCTACCTCAAGATATGAAACTTTCACCTCAGGATCGCTGGTTAGGGACTATAACAGATTGCACTAGTAATGGGAGGAAGTCAATTCAGAAGCGCAAACGTACAATATGCGATAGACTAGAAACAGTAGATAGACCATATATAAGAGAAACACCAATCAAACAAAATGCATTCGGATTATACTTGAAGATGTAAGGGAAGAGGGAAGAACGTTTACTAAAACAGATGTTTACAAAGATTAATACCTAATGTTGTATGCTATGTTCTAGGAGGATTGTTTAGCAATAAGATCTTATGTTTAATGTTGATCACATTAATATTGAAACAGATAGGAGAAACACCAATCAAAATAAAATGTAACAGGAGTATAGTTGAGGCTAGACGCGAGGGGGGGGGGAAAGGCCTACTAATTCAGACGTTTTCAAGGACTAATACTTAGTGTTGTATACCGAGTGTCATGACGATTGCTGCATAATATGTTTTTATGTCCAATGCTGATTGTTTTAATAAAAGAATTTTTATATATATCTAAATAAATAAATAAATAAATAAATAAAGTCTTTCATTGGTTTAAAAAAAAAAAAAAACAGAAAGATTACATTTCTAGAAGATCAGGATGTTCTCCAAAATGTGAATTAGGGTGTGTTTGCAGAAATTTAAACAGCTGAATTTCTAGATTGTTTGATTGTTAAGAGAGCCATAAAGAAAGAGGTAGTTTGGACTAGTAATTAAGGCACTCACAGGAGACTGTGAGTTCAAAATCTTCCTTAGCCATGAAAGCCTGTTGGGTAACTTTGAGCTAATCACCAGGAGACTATGAGTTCTAATCTCGCCTTAGGTATATAAACCAGCTGAGTGACTTTGGGCCAATCACTAGGAGACTGTGAGTTCTAGTCCCGCTTTAGGCACGAAAGCCAGCTACCGGTAATTTATTTTTTTTTTATTTCCAAATACTCATGAAAAGTCCACCAGATGTCACTATTACTACACAGTTTAAAGATTTGACTCCCGGAGTTGTTATCAGAAGAAGGGTGGATAAAATAAATTATTCACTTTGCCCTTGGCGGTATCAGGAGACGAAAGGAGAGAAAATTCCTCTACAAAGAGTTACACAGCAACCACAGTCACAAAAACAGACTTGGCATTTCAGCTGGAATCAGGACTGGAGTTCTACACCAGGTTTACACAAAAATACAGCAATCTAGAGATAAGGACTTACACGCCTGTGTGCACGCGCACACACACACACATATGGGGGGGATACACAGAGAAAGAAAGTTTGTGTGTAAATTATGTGGATAATTCTTGCCACAGTGCTTTTCAAGTAATTACCTTGTACTACAATGTTTCTAATGTATTAGCTTAACAGAAACAGAATCAGAATAAGAGTCGGAAGGGACCTTGGAGGTCATCTAGTCCAACCCCCCGCTCAGGCAGGATACCCTATTTCAGACAAATGGGTGTTCAATCTCTTCTTAAAAACTTCCAGTGTTGGAGCATTCACCACTTCTAGAGGCAGGTTGTTCCACTGGTTAATGGTTCTAACTGTCAGGAAGTTTCTCCTTAGTTCTAGGTTGCTTCTCTCCTTGATGAGTTTCCATCCGTTGCTTCTTGTCCTGCCTTCAGGCGCTTTGGAGAATAGCTTGACTCCCTCTTCTTTGGGGCAGCCCCTGAGATATTGGTGACACTGCTATCATGTCCTCCCTCGTCCTTCTCTTCATTAAACTAGACATCCCCAATTCCAGCAGCCTTTCCTTATATGTTTTAGCCTCCAGTCCCCTCATCATCTTTGTTGCTCTTCTCTGCACTCTTTCTAGAGTCTCCGCATCTTTTTTACATCATGGTGACCAAAACTGGATGCCATATTCCAAATGTGGTCTTAGCAAGGCATTGTAAAGTGGTATTAATACTTCTCCATCCTTCTGTGCATACGCAGCTCCACAATTGTGCAGAACTATACTTTTGAGAAAAACTATTTCAGGTCACAGAAATAGATATTCAGGTAGTCGCCCACGGCCAGATCTTAAAAGGGGACTTACAATCCAGATTTGACAGTTCCAGTGCCCACCCTCCCCCATGATCAGGTGACCCCACTTTGTGTCCATCACACCTTCCTCCTATTTTCCCCACAGTAACAAACTTGAGAGGTGGGGTGGGCTGAGAAAGAGAGAGGGGCTGGCCCAAAGTCACTCAGTTGGCTGTCATGCCTAAAGTGGGACTAGAACTCACTGTCTCCTAATGATTGGCCCAAAGACACCCAGCCAGCTTTCATGACTAAAGCAGGATTAGAACTCACTGTGATTGGCCGAAAGTCACCTAACTGGCTTTTCTATCTAAGGCAGGACTAGAACTCATGTCATCCTTAGTCCTTCTTTTCATTAAACCAGACATGCCCATTTCCTGCAACCGTTCCTCGTGTGGATTATGGATATGTTGTTAAGCAGAGCTGTTTACAGTTTTTCAACTATCTCCTCCCTCCCTCCCTGATCCATGCAGGTGCTCCTTATGAAATGCCTATAAAGTTGAGACAACTTCAATATTTTCATTTCTCAGACTTGCTTTAATTTAGAGAGGAGGGTGGCCAAAAGCTAAAAATTAGCTTTTTCTTACACTTTTTGGATCTTCAGGATCTTGATCAAGCTTTTCTTGTTGACATCGGGTGTGTCCTTTTGAAAAGAAAAGGGCACCTTTTTTCATATATGGTGGACATGCAGAGAAGCACAGGCGTATTGGCGCATGGTCTGGGAATGGGCAATAGAAATGACTAGCCAAAACATTCTATACAAACCTGAGGCATTATTATTAGGAATATTAGAGAAAAATGTAAATAAAGAGGACACATATCTAATCATTCATGTGGTTACGGCGGCAAGGATTTTATTTGCTCAAAAATGGAAAACAATGGAAATACCGAGTGAGGAAGACCTAATAAAGAAAATTATGTTTTGCGCAGAATTAGATAGGTTAACTAAAAGATTAAAAAACCAGGAAGACACAGAATTTTATTTGATTTGGAACAAATTTTATAGATGGAGGGGAAAAAAGATAGAGGTCACAAATGATGAGACAAAATAAAAAATAGAGATTAGAAATCTATAGTTTATATATAGATAAGTTATATGTAAATAATGTATAATATGGACTGAGATGTCTGTCAAAGACGATTTACCATGTTCAATGTTTTTAATCCTTTCTTTCTGTATTCAATAAAAAACTTTTTTTAAAAAAAGAAAGAAAGATTGTCCACCCTCAAACGCCATCCTGCAGATCTGTCTTTCTCATCGGGCTGTGTCCTTGGTTGTAGATTCCTCCTCTCATTTTGAGTCATGCTGTACCTCCAGCCCACACAGCCCAAATATAACACCAGCAGCATCTGGCCACCTTCCACAGCTTCCTCCATTAACTAAGAGAGGCACCCTTTTTATATTTTCACTCAAAGGGAAATGTACCGGTCCTCAGATATCTTAGAACTTTCTAGAGGCGGCTAGAAATTTAGCCGGCAAAGACATAAATCCTGGAGGCTAAAACATATGAAGAACAGTTGCAGGAATTGGGGATGTCCAGTTTAATGAAGAGAAGGACGAGGGGGGACATGATAGCAGTGTTCTAATATCTCAGGGGCTGCCACAAAGAAGAGGGAGTCAAGCTATTCTCCAAAGCGCCTGAAGGCAAGACAAGAAGCAACAGATGGAAACTCTTCAAGGAGAGAAGCATCTAGGCCAGAGGTAGGCAACCTTGGCTCTTTTATGACTCGTGGACTTCAACTCCCAGAATTCCTGAGCCAGCCATGCTGAGGGGAAAGGGAGAGGTTTCCAAGCTGAGCCATGCTGGCTCAGGAATTCTGGGAGCTGAAGTCCACGAGTCATAAAAGAGCCAAGGTTGCCTACCCCTGATCTAGTCCAACCCTCTACTCAGGCAGGAAACCCTATACCAGTGATGGCGAACCTTTTAGAGACCGAGTGCCCAAACTGCAACCCAAAACCCACCTATTTATCGCAAAGTGCCAGGACCACATCAGCGTTGCAAGAACTGGGCAGGGGTAGTGAGCATCACACAGGCGTTAGCCCCGCCTCATTTGCAGCACATGCGTGCTTGCGGCCCCATGCACGCATGCATGCATGTAAAATGCTTCCCCCTCCCTTTTCTTCCATCCCACCAATCGACGATGCTTGGTGACCTCTGCTCTACGACCTCTACTTGAGCTTCCTAGTCGGCCGCTTCGCCTCCTTTGAGCTGGGCGGGGCTCTTGCTCCGGGTGGTGGTGGCAGCTTGATGGACCTGCTGCTGGCGGCAGTGGCACGCGTGCCCACAGAGAGGGCTCTGAGTGCCGCCTCTGGCACGCGTGCCATAGGTTCACCACCACTGCCCTATACCATTATAGACAAATGGCTCTCCATTGTTGCGGCATTCACAACTTCTGGAGGCAGGTTGTTACACTGATTAATTGTTCTCACTGTCAGGAAATTTTTCCTTAGTTCTAGATTGCTTCTCTCTTTGGTCAGTTTCCATCTGTTGCTTCTCGTCCTGCCTTCAGGCGCTTTGGAGAATAGCTTGACTCCCTCTTCTTTGGGGCAGCCCCTGAGATACTGGAAGGCTGCTATCATGTCCCCCCTTGTCCTTCTCTTCATTAAACTAGACATACCCAATTCCAGCAACGGTTCCTTATATGTTTTAGCCTCCAGTCCCCTGATCATCTTTGCTGCTCTTCTCTGCACTCTTTCTAGAATCTCAGCCTCTTTTTTACATCATGGTGACCAAAACTGGATGCAGGATTCCAAGTGTGGCTTTACCAAGGCATTCTAAAGTGGTATTAACACTTCACGTGATCTTGATTCTATCCCTATTAGTCTATTAAATGTATATGTTGCTGGATTCCCAGCAACTCTCATAGTTAATAATATGACTAATAAGCATATAAATAAAATGGACCACCGATGAAAGCCTAGTAAATTAACTTTCTTTGCTTGAAGTACAAAGTTTTAAGAAGATCTGTGCTGTCTGGGAGATTCGCAAAAAAAAATAATAATGTGCTGGTCAAGAAAACAGATTTGCCCCTATCTGCCCTCAATCTTGTCTTTAGGATTGAATCCTATTTTGGTTTGTTGAATTACATCTCTTGTCCAGCTCAGATTTTTGGGGCCCATAATCGGACTGGACAAATATGCACAAAAGAAAAAAAAGATGTAAACAATCGTTAAATATCCTACTTACTGCAAGTCAAATGTATAATTTCTGTTTCTCAAATGGGTCTCTCAAATTGTCTCCATATGCTGGTGGAATCTGACTTTGTCAGCTTCATTGACTGTTTCTGCAAGTATATAGTTTAATCGTTCAAGTAAAGCAGACATAGCCTCTTCTGCAGTCAATTAAATAGAATTGAGAGTCTGTTGATCTCTGGATGGGGTTCTAGGAATATTGAAGGAGCTCAACTCAGTAAAGTGAGCCCAACATTTCTCTTTGCTAAGCATGACAGTTGTTAAGTGAATTTTGACCCATTTTACGACCTTCCCTGCCACAGTTGTTAACGGAATCAACGCAGTCGTTAAGTTGGTCACATGGTTTTTAAGGGAATTCTTGAAATGCTTGAAATGTTTCTATTCTTTTTCTTACTTTGTCCTTTTTTTTTGTTTTTTGCTTGCCTTGCGCCGTTTAGTCTTTCTAGTTCTCTTTTTTCCTCTCCGAGTTTAGCTTGCATTTGCTTTTATCGCTGTAATCGATCAGTTATTAAATATTAAATAGTTACTCAATATATATATATATATATAAAACAATAATGGTATACATGAAATGCCAGCCTTGGGAAGATTGGCACGTCTGATGGTACCAGCAGGCTGATCAGCATCTCTACAGCACAATCTGTGACTCACGTGTTCAATTCGGGAGGTCATCCATCTGCTGAAAAGATGGGCGAAGAACGTTTATTCCTGGTACCGCTTTCTTAACATCTGATAGATCAATATGGCCTAGTCTTGTGCCAGAATTTTTGCTCTGTTCACATTCAGTTTTCATGGAAAAAAGAAATTATGTTTTCCCTCTATTCCTGTTTTTCCTTCCTTCCTTCCTTCCTTCTTCTTTCCTTCCTTGCTTCCTTCTTCGCATTCCCATCTCCCTCCTTCCTTCGTTCCTCCCTCCCTCCAATCTTCCTTTCCTTTCCTTCATTCTTTCCTTCTTCGCATTCCCATCTCCCTCCTTCCTTCCTTCCTTCCTTCCTTCCTTCCTTCCCCCTCCTTCCCTCCCTTTCATCTTTTATTCCTTCCTCCTTCCTTTGTTCCTCCCTCCCTTCATTCATTCATCCCTCCCTCCGTTTCTTTCACTCCCTTCTTTTTCCTCCATTCCTCCATTCCTCCATCCCTTCCTTTCTTTTTTCCCTCCTCCCTCCCTCCATTCCTTCCTCTCTCCCTTTTCTTCCTCCTTCTTTTCCTCCCTTCCTCCCTTCTTCCCTTCATTACTCCTTCCATTGTTTCTTTTCTCCCTCCCCTCTTTCCTTTCTTATTCCCTCCTTCCCTCCCTCTCTCCCTTCCTCTTAAACGCTAGCCCCTCCCTCCCCAAAAGAAGGAGCCTATATCAGCAAATCTACCTTGATCAAGAAACAATCTATTCCAGATTTTGCTGCCCTTCCTAGATTTCCACAATCTTATAACTTTCTGAAAAGAGAGGCAGCACGAGAGAAGGAACAAACTATTCAGAATATGGACATGCTCCTACGTCCTTCTGATTCTGCCATCCCCTGCTGCTATTCCTGCCCTAGGCTCATACAGAGATTCCAGAATCCCCTTCTAGGGAACTTCCCAGAGGTCAGGAGCTAGAAGCATAGGAGGAACCACCATTTTCACTGATGAAAGGGATGGAGCAAGAATCCAGCCACTTGGTGGGAAAACATGTTCAGGGAAGCCATGCACCTTACGCCAGAGATGCACGAAGGAACGCAAGGCGAGCAGAAGAGGCCGATGAGTAGCAGAACGTGGTCCTTGCAGGGCTCAAAGCTATCTGGCTGAAGCTTCCACCCTGGGAAATGTTCCCCTCCAAATGCTTGAATCCTGCCCAGGTTTTAATTCTGCAACATTACAGCTAGAGAAGGATTAGGGACAGACAGAAGAAGAGATGGGGAGACAGAACTTGTAGCCGATGAGACAATGCTGTAATTCAGAGGTCTGCAACCTTGACAACTTTAAGACTACTGGGAGTCTTGTGATGGGTCTTGTGATGGGAGGTTACATCAGGTCAGAGTTATTGGGACGTGAAGTGCTAGTTTGGGGGGACTGCGCGGGATGGTTGAGGGTCGATGCTGTCTCTGCTTGGCTGTGTGGTTGATCTGGATCAGTGTTTCTCAACCTTGACAATTTTAAGGCATGTGGACTTCAACTCCCAGAATTCCACAGCCAGCATTGCTGGCTGTGGAATTCTGGGAGTTGAAGTCCACATGCCTTAAAATTGTCAAGGTTGAGAAACACTGATCTGGATCCTGAGGGATTCATAGGCTGGTTGGAGGTCAATGTGTCTGTTGATGGAATTGCTTGTGGAGCGCCAGGCTTCGATGAACTCACAAACGTAGTGGGGGACAGCGTAGCCGATGATGTTTGTGTTGCTCACACGAAGCCCTTAAAAACAGAAGAACACCGACACTGCCATCCCTTAAACTCCGCTGAAAATGTTACCTCGCCTGGTAACGAAACGTTCAGAAACCAACCCACAAGCTCGGACGACTAACCTTCGCCCTCATCCTACACCCGAGTGACAGATATTCAACACTAATCTATAATTATTTGTACAAGCAAATGAGTAAAGATAAAAGTAAAGGTTTCTTGACTTTTATAACCCGCTTGTAAGTAGCTTTTGGGGGATCCTCTATAAATTTGAATGGTCAATAAACCCACCCATGATATAATAATAATAAAGTTGGGAGGGACCTTGGAAGTCATCTAATCCAACCCCTTGCTCGGGCAGGAAACCTTATACCATTTAGGACAAATAGCTGTCCAGTCTCTTAAAAACTTCCAGTGTTGGACCATTCACCACTTCTGGAGGCAGGTGATTCCACTGGTTAATTGTTCTAACTGTCAGGAAATTCCTCCTTAGTTCTAGGTTGCTTCTCTCCTTGATGAGTTTCCATCCATTGCTTCTTGTCCTGCCTTCAGGCACCTTGGAGAAGAGCTTGACTTCCTCTTCTTTGGGGCAGCCCCTCAAATATTGGAACGCTGCTATCCTGTCCTTCCTCGTCCTTCTCTTCATTAAACTAGACATACCCAATTCCAGCAACCGTTCCTTATATGTTGTGCACTACCTATAGATATTTTTTTTAAATGATGAATGATTGCATGATTCAAGCATTTGGCTGCTGTTCAAATATCACCAACTATAGAGACAGTCCTCGACTTACAACATTTCATTTAGTGACCGTGTGAGGTTATAACATCACTGAAAGTTTCACACTTATGAGCACTGCAGCATCCCCATGGTCGTGTGACCCAAATTCAGACATTTGGCAACTGGTTCGTATTTATGACAGATTGCAGTGTCCCGGGGTCATGTGTGATCCCCTTTTGCGCCTTTTTGACAAGCCAAGTCAATGGGGAAGCCAGATTCATTTAACAGCTGTGTTACTAGCTTAACAGTTGCGGCGATTCGCTTCACAACTGTGGCAAAGTAGGTCCTAAAATGGGGCAAAACTTGCTTAACTTCTGTCTCACTTAGCAACAGAAATTTTGGGCTCCATTGTGGTCGTAACTCAATGACTCCCTGTGCAATGCAAAACAGAGAGCTCTGCAGCGTACGGTCCCCAAAAAATCAAAATGGCGGCCACAAGAGTGTAATTGAGGGGTTTTCAAACTTAGCCCTTTTATGACTTGTGGACTTCAACTCCTTGAATTCCTCAGGCAGGCACGCTGGCTGAGGAATTCTGGGAGTTGAAGTCCACTCCTCTTAAAGTCTATATCAATGGTCTTCAAATTTGGCCCTTTTATGACTCGTGGACTTCAACTCCCAGAATTCTTCAGCCAGCATGGCTGAGCTTGGAAACCTCTCCCTTTCCCCTCAGCATGGCTGGCTCAGCAATTCTGGGAGTTGAAGTCCACGAGTCATACAAGAGCCAAGGTTGCCTACCTCTGGGCTAGGCCTAGGTTGCTTTATGACTCGTGGACTTCAACTCCCAGAATTCCTGAGCCAGCATAGCTCAGCTTGGAAACCTTCCCTTTCCCCTCAGCATGGCTGGCTCAGGAATTCTGGGAGTTGAAGTCCACGAGTCATAAAAGGGCCAAGTTTGAAGACCCCTGGTGTAATTGAGGCCCGCCTGTGGGTCGGTTTCTTTTGAGGTGTGTATTACATACACAAAGGATACACAGGGTCTCCACACACAAATCAGAGAACAGCCGTCTGCCATCACCCAGCGTTTTATTTCATTTGCGATGCATAACAGCCTCTTGCCAGTTTTCCTAATTCAAACAACATGAAAAAAAAAAGCAAAGAATTCCATGGTGCCTTCTATAAAAATCCCGGAGCTAAGGTTGCGGGGGGAGGGGTAGGGGTAGGGGGGGAAACTTCTGCTGATAAACAAAAAAATACGAGGATAAATAAAGAGAATGATTTCCCATCGATTCCCTGTTACCTCAGGATGATTCCGCTGGCTGCAAACGTCTGAGGTGAATTATTTTTTATTTTATTTTTTTTTGCGGTGAATTTCATTAAATGTTTGGACTGGAGGCCCCGAGCTGCTTTTTATAATGAAAAACATACAACGTTTTTCTTTTTGACCGTGGGTTTTTGCAGACAAAAACAGATTCTCTGACGACACAAACATCCCGTTCAGGATAATTTTCTTTTAACTTCATAATGAGCAAGGGGAAGATCCAAGTGGCTTGAGGAGAATTTTGTGCGTATTAATGCTCTTCGGAGAAAGCAAAATGAGCAAAATAAACTAATGGAAAATCCAGTTGGGATTAAATGGCAAAATAATTCAGGTAGTCCTTGACTTAAAACAATGGTCCGTTTAGTGACTGTTAGAAGATACATCGGCACAGGGGGGGAAAAAGTCGCTTAGGACCAGTTGGGATTTAATGGAATAATAGCAAAGGTAGTCCTCAGCTTACAACGATTTGTTTAGTGACTATTTGGAGTTACAATAAAGCGACTTAGGACCGTTTTTCACACTTAAGTTTTCACACACTGAATTCACTTGGCAACTGACTCATATTTACGACGGTTTGCAGTGTCCTGGGGGTCACGTGATTCCCCTTCTGACAAGCAAAGTCAATGGGGGAAGCTGGGTTCAGTTAAAAACCACATTACTAACTTAACTCCTACAGGGATTCGTTTAACAACTGGGGCCAGAAAAGTCGTAAAATGGGGCAAAAATCACTTAAGAAATGTCTCACTGAGCGATGGAAATTTTGGGCTTCGTTGTCGACGTAAGTCAAGGACCGCCTGTAACTGCTCGAAGGGGTTACTAGCTTCTGCAAGAGTTCTTGAGGCCTTGATGGATAAGAACAATTCAGCCTGCGGGGGTTGGTTGAGGGGTATCCAAGGGTCACTTCTGATGCCCCCCCCAAAGTCTGGGTATGTGCCCCAACAGATTCCAACAGATTATAACGTTTAATGTGGAAGAAATGGAATCAGCGGAACAACCTGCCTCCAGGAGTTGTGAATGCTCCAACATTGGAGGTTTTTAAGAAGAGACTGGACAGCCATTTGTTTGAAATGACATAGGGTTTCCTGCCTGAGTAGGGGGTTGGACTAGATGACCTCCAGGGTCCCTTCCAACTCTATTATTACTATTACTATTATTACTATTGCTATTATTACTACTACTACTACTACTACTACTATTATTATTATTATTATTATTATTATTATTATTATTATTATTATTATTAGTGATCATCGCACAGTCAGCCAGATGTTCAGACTGGATTTGGCATTTTTATCTACCTATCAAGTCCTTACCAAGGACCTGGGACAGGCAGATGTATTTGATGGTATTACAGATATTGTCGCAGGATGGAAGCGGTTCCTAGTAAGGCCGCCTTTTGCAATTGACTAATGGCGAATTTGTCAATGCCAATGATGGTGTCCAAGTGGTGCTCCAGTTGTTTTGGGATTGCACCCAAGGTGCCTATGACTACTGGTGCTACCCTTGCTTGCCTTTGCCACAGTCTTTCTATTTCTATTTGTAGGTCTTTGTATTTTGTGATCTTCTCCAGTTCTTTCTCATCTATTCTGCTGTCTCCAGGCACTGCCACGTCCACTAGCCAGACTTTTTTGTCTTTCTTATCGAAAATTGTTAAGTCCGGGGTGTTATGTTGCAAGTGCTTGCCTGTTTGAATTCTGAAGTCCCAGAGCAGTTTAATTTTATCATTTATAAATCATTTATCATAACTCCATCATCATCATCACCATCATCATCATTATTAATATTAAAGATGTTATTAAATGCCTGGGGCATCATTATCTGAGCTGTATTCACTTAATGTAATACTGTAGATTTCATTTTTTTTTTGTACTGAACCCACACAGAGTTGGCCTTGACTACCCTTTTAAACTCTGGCCACTAATGTAACACTTGAAGACTGAATGCAGGGCCCAGAAAAACATCACACAACCCAGCCTTATTGTGTTAAAGGCCTTTTCCTTCTCCTTCCCCTTCTCCCCCCTCTCCTTATCTCTCTCCTGTTCTCCTTCTCCTTCTTTTTTCCTTCCCCTTCCTTTCCCCCATCTTCTTCTTTCCCATATTCTATTCTATTCTATTCTATTCTATTCTATTCTATTCTATTCTATTCTATTCTATTCTATTCTTATTCTTTCCTATTTTCTATTCTATTCTACTATTCTATTCTTATTTTCTCCTATTTTCTATTCTATTCTATTCTTATTCTTTCCTATTTTTCTATTCTATTCTATTCTATTCTATTCTATTCTATTCTATTCTATTCTATTCTATTCTATTCCATATTCCATTCATATTCTGTTTTCTATTCTATTCTATTCTATTCTATTCTATTCTATTCTATTCTTATTCTTTCCTATTTTCTATTCTATTCTATTCTATTCTATTCTATTCTATTCTATTCTATTCTATTCTATTCTATTCTATTCCATATTCCATTCCTATTCTGTATTCTATTCTATATTCTATTCTATTCTATTCTATTCTATTCTATTCTATTCTATTTTTCTATTCTATTCTATTCTATTCTGTTCTGTTCTGTTCTGTTCTGTTCTGTTCTGTTCTATTCTATTCTGTTCTGTTCTATTCTATTCCATA